>PVHP010053218.1:0-10848 GCA_004024765.1 Zapus hudsonius
ATTATCATTTTCATGTGGAATCTGACAGTTGAGCCCATAGAGGTTGAGAACAGAATGCTGGGCACCCGTGGCTGGGAGAATGGTGGGGAGAGATTGATCAGTGTGCAGCATGTGACCATTGGGTAGGAGAGCGAGGATCGGGTGTCCTGCTGCATAGGAAGGTAACTGTAGTCATGATAATGAAACACATACTGCACATCTCAAACAGTTACAAGAAAAAAACAAAGTTTTCACCACAGAGGATCAATAAAGTAAGCAATAAACATAGAAAAGGCGATTTAAACATTTCACAAGATATAACTTTGTCAGAATCTATCAGTTTAAAAGTCTTTTGAAATCTCAGCTGGAGAGATGGCTGAACAGTTAAGGCACTTTAATGCAAAGCCCAAGGATCCAGGTTTGATTCCCCAATACCCACATAAAGCCAGATGCACAAGGTAGCACATGTGTTTGAAATTTGTTTGCAGTAGCTAGAAGTCCTGGTTGAGACATAGTCTCTCTATTTGCCACTTTCTCTTTTTCCTCTCTCTCTCAAATAAATAAAATTATTTGAAAAGTGAAATTTAAAACAGCCCTGAGCATTAGTAAAAGAATTGAAGAATGCTCAACTAAATATTGATTTTACAAAATAAAAAATTACATTGTACTAAGGGGGAAATAAAACTAAGTAATCTAGAAGAAATTTGTCCCAGGTAAGGAGATGTGGCTTCCTAGATACTCTAGTGTCCCCTCCCACATGACTGAACCTATAACAAGAAGAGTGTTTCATGTCAATGACCACTCAGTCAAAGAAGTCTGGAGATTCATCAAACTTATTCAAGAATAAAACTACTAGTTGAACTTAAGTGCATAGGATACTTTCATCTGAATTTGAGAGAAAACCCTCACTTTGGGTAGTTTCTGAAATAGGTTAGTTTTATCTTCATGATAATAATAGAATTATATTTTCACCTCGAAAGACTGAAATCCCTGGGGATAACAGAAATGTGTCCTTTAAATTTTCATCAGAATCAATATTTCTCCTCCTGATTTTTAGAAGTTCATCTTTTCTAATTTCTTTTTTGTGTGTGTTTATACAAAAACCATTTTACTCCCTGCTTACATACAATACATTTTCATATTTCCTTCCATATTCCTTCCAAAAATAAAGTAGCACCATGTTATTTTTCTTTGAATATTTGAATTAAGATAAAAAGAAAATCCAGGTTTGGATTAAATTTCATCACATATCTTTCTTATATGTGGAGGAGGGATAAGTATATACCTATTCTTCGTTATGAAATCTTTCTTACATACTCACCATTAAACCTCATTGTCCCAGGTTCTTCTCTGAGGCACAAAACTACTATGGCACAATTTGCATATGCAAACACTTTTTGCCTTTGAAATGCTTTAATTGTATCAATCCTTCTGATGGATATATCTAAGCCAAGAGCTGTTTGTATTCCCATGTCATAGCACACACAAAAAAGAAATTCTGCCAAAAATATTTTAAAGATTTCAAAAACATGTACTATATCAGAGGGCTCAAATGTGTCTTTCCTTCCAAATCATAGGGTGATATTTTTTCAGACTGGGATTCAACATGCCAAAAGTCACACATAGTGCACAAAAATAAAAAGGGAAGGAAAGTGGGAAAAGACACATGCAGAATGGTTACTACAATCCGTACTCTAGAGTCACAAGGACCTCCATAGGGGTCCATTCCTGCTCTTAGACACGCCTGGTATGCTCTGACTCAGAGAAGGTTTCCTGCAGAGAGAATGAACAACGTGAGCACACCCTAATTCAATAAATCACCACCTCATTTGCATACACACAACATGTACTTCAGTATGGCATGTAGAGACATCAGAGCTAATTAAAATATTATTTAACTGAAATCATTTTAGTAGTTACTGTGCTTAAGATAATATCAATTCCGCCCTCATGCCTAGCTTTCCTCATCTGTAATAATTTAGATCTTATAAATGTAATTCATGCAGCCAACCTGACCCCCACACATACAAAGAGACTACTAAGAGGAAAGTGTAATACATTATTGATGACACTAATGAAATTACAACACACATCACTCAGGTTAATGGTTCTGCTTCAGTGATACATCACGGTGACCATGAAAAAGTAGTACCAAACTCAGAAACCTAATTAATAACTCCCGACAACCCTGCTGAAGGAGATGAAGTATCTTTATTTAACTCAAAAATCTTTCCCATTCAGTGAAGGTCAAAAAAACTTAAAAAAATGAATTTTGAAACCAAGGCATCTAAAATCTTCATGAGTCATTTCCCTGTGTGTGAACTAGCAAATTAATTAAGGATGGAAATGATGGCTCTTTCAAATGTTAGTTCTTACATTCATAACTGGGCACAGGATACCACCTACTGTAAACCTGAAGTAATAGTCATTATACCACATTCCTAACCAAAGTCAAACTGAATAATAAGTCATGTCTTTCAAACTGACTGGGGAATACATGCTAAAGCCAGAGAGAGAAGGCCAGCTCACAATGGTTTCTAATTCTTGTAGGGGCTGCATTACATAGTTTAGAGCAGATTATTACTGTTGTGAGGTTGAGAGATGACCTCTGAACTCCACAAGCCAGTGTCTCTTATGTCTCAAGTCTTTGTCTAGAATTAGCAAAGAATTGATAAATGCAGACATGAAGAAAGGAAAATTATGACAAAAATTAAAGCAGTGTAAAATTAAGAGAGAAGAAATTCTCTCAAGCAAAGAGGGGTTCAACCCTCCAAGCCTGGGTGGGGTCCCAAGAGGGAAAGACATGTAGTAACCATCCATGTAGTAACATGCGTCTGGTATTTTTTAAATTAGGTACTCAATAGGAGTGAGCCTCATGTACAAGTTCAAGTGTATATGAAGGACCTTGATTGGTCCATGAGCCCAGGGCTGAACACAGACTCAAAAGGACCATCCAAGGCAAGCGTAGAAAAGGAGGATGAATCAGAAAGCCACTCCTTATGGTCGTCCTGGAATTCTAGTCTCCCAGGGTGGGGCAGCATCCATGTTCTTTAGAGCCTGTGCTTTAGCTGACTACCTTGCTCCTCGCCTATATCATCCTTAGACTCCATCTATGCTGCAACCTGATCTTGGGCTTCTTGTCCTTTCATGAACTGTGGTGAATACCTATTTAATCCATTAATAAATGGCATTTTGTCTTGGGCAGCCTGAGTGAAGACACGTATCAGAGCATACAACGCATGGACTGACCACCTTACTGAGTTAAGGAAAGGGACAAAAAGACTCATGCCTGTCAGTTGATTAGATGTAAAATATGGCAGAGAGCAGCTGAGGGAATAAAAAACATCAACAACAAGAACAACAAAAAAATCCTGTTGTCTCTGCAGTTAAAATCAAGGCTGGCTTCTCCACTAGCCTGGTGACCCAGCTGATCCGGTGAAGTTTCAAGAATCAATGATCATCCTTTAGCATATCCCAGGAAGACTCCCCTCACAGCACATGGTGCTTAGTGAGATTCCAACAACAATCAAATGACCTATCTGCATCTAGTAGCCATCTATGACTTCAGAAGTGGAGATACAGGGAAGACAGGCTTCCCATGATGCACCTTTCTCACACGGCTGTGATTATAATTCTCATCATCTCCATTTTCTCTCTGACTTCTAACTGTATGTCTGTATGTCCAAAATCTCAATATTTAGATTATTCTGCTTTGTTTTCTTACTTGGAACTTAAGTACATTTTAACTTCCTTCAGTAGGCAAGACCTGTCACCTTTCTAGAACAAATTCCTTTGGATACACTAAAGGCCTTTGACAGTTGATGAGGATGCATTTCCTTTCATTTTATATCCCAAATATTCATTTTCCATTATATATCTAGTTATTTTCATTACCTTTGGTGAACAGTAATACTCAAGCCCAAAAATAAACAAATTGATAATTCATCTTTTATTTTCATTTATATTTAATTTCAATGAAAAGGATGTGGGTTATTTGTTTTGGAAATGCCATTCTGAAGTCAAAAATTCAGAGTTAGGTATAACTACTTAAAGACAGTGAGACTTGAATCTTTTTGCTCATTCTAACTCAACAGTTCTTCTTAAATGGCAAAAAGGAGTTATTCACTGTGTGAAGTGATTAAGAAATGAAAGAGTAATTCCGGTGTTGGAAGCCAAACAGGTAATGATGTCAATATGTCATTTAACTTATTATCCAAATAATATGTTCAAAATATTATGTGAAATGTAATTATTTTATTTTATATTTTATTAAAATGGTCCCTTCACTGCGGGTAGGTTTTATATGATCAGAAAGTATTGTTTTGTAAAAAGTGCTTTGGTGTACACTGTATCTCTGGTTATAACATGTAGCCTATACCATATTGTAACACAAAGTTGCCATATTCTGGCAATACTCGCTTTCTGCCTATGGTATGGGAAAAAAAAAAAAAAACTAGCTGTCCTTCCTGTCATTGCTTTAACACGGCTTATCTGAGAGCAGTTACCATAATGTCACCTCAGCTATCTTGTGACAATAACAGTGAGTTCTCAGAAGCATATATTCTAGTGTTAGCTATTAAATCATGAGAGAGAATTCCTGCAGGATCCTATGAGTGTACTCCATTATTTCTCAGAGACCCAGAAAAGCTGTTCTAGCATGTTCTAGAACAGTAGTTCTAGAATGGTTAACACATAAAAAGAAAACATAAAATGCTGCATCATTTTTTTTTCTCCCACAAAGAGGAGAATCCATCTTTAGATGAAACTATCATGAAAGGCAGAGCTGAGAAGCAGGAAGTATGCAATTCAGGGCAGTAAGTTTGAGGTGCTGATTCAAAGCAGCACACAAACCACCTTCCTAACCATGCTCCATGTTTGTTAAGGTCTTATTCCCCAAGCCAATTTGAATACTGTGCTGCTTCCAATCAAATATACCCATATACATAATATACATGCATCAGTTAGGGCAGCTATTGAAATCATGCATATTTTATTTCATTATAAGTTTATGATTTTATTTTGAATTAAATAATTTAGATAATGTATTTTAAAATGATCATTTGGCTGTCAAAATGAATCCTTTCTATTGTACATTAATTATATCCATATCACAGTGAAGATTTAAAAATCATCAGTATATGTAATAATTGCTTAATATTAGAAAGAACTAAATTAATATGAAAGTAGTAATCAAACCCTTAAAGCTTTATATCCAAATGTTCAAGATACACACAGTGTTTTAATGTAAACTCAGAACTAGAAAGATTGAATTTCATATTTTAAAGAGTTGTGACAGATATACCACAGAAAAAAAATTCATTTAAAAAATGTCAAAAAATAATTTAAACAAACTCTGGTAGCATTCCTTAATGACCAAATTTGTTCACAATTGACTGGTTGTGTTACTGTAGTAGTCAGCCACATGCCATTGGGATCAATCTTTAAACCAGGCACAATTTAGGGGAGGAAAGTATTTATTGAAACTACAGATTGAGGGGAAGTTCCATAACAGCGAAAGAGGCTGGTCCTCGTTCACAGGTCTGAGCAGAGAAAGAAACCCATCACTAACACCACACACACAGAACAAGGAATAGGCAGGAGGGGTGTGCACGAGGAGAGAATTTCTTCCCCTTTATATAGCCTTAGGGTGGGGTCTTGCAACCCTATCCCAGACTTAACGGCTTCCTGAGTCTCTGGAATTTTCTTCTTGTTTGGCCCACACAAGAAAGGATCTTTACTTCTAGCTTCTTTGAGCTTCCTTATATCTTTCCCCCCTACTGAAAGGCTGCCTTCCTGTAAACATCCTCAGAGACCCAACCAAGATTACTTGAAAGGTCAAGTTGACAACAAAACTGAACCATCACAGTTACTATCTATAAATGTTTTTTTCTGACATAAGAAAATAAATAATGCTGGAGTAGGGATGTACCTCAGTTGTTGAGCATTTATGTGGGATGCTTGACTTTTAAATTCAATCCCCAGAATTTAAGACTAGGGAGGGAAAAATTGGCTTAATCTGAAAACAAACAGAAATATAAACAACCTACTATGCAAATTTTAAAATATTTAAATCATCTGAATTTTCAAGTACTGTTAATTTTCTCAAAAGATAGCACTAAATGTGCAAATTTCTATTGATTATGCCCAAGTATTTGTAAAATAATTTCCAATTAAAAATATTATAAATGTCACTTTTAGGCTTTTGGAACTCAAAAACGTATATTCATTCACCCACATCTTGTCCATAAATCTTAGAGAGCTAAAGTGTGGTCTTAATATCTCACAGAAATCATGTATACATCTATTTACAGCAGTGGGGTTAGATTATGTCTAATTTATGAATGGATTCATTTATTTAAGTACTTGGACACTGTATATGCGGCTTCTGAAAATGCTGTTGTAGTTAACAGAAGAGATGGAAGAGTTTGAGAACCAAACAGGCAAGTAGGAAGCAAAGGAAGCTAGATATGATTTTGGGGACAATCCTCCTGAGGGAAATTCCAGGCTAGGACACTGATGTTTGTGAGCACACTTCCTTCCGCCAGTACCAAGTACCTCGTTTGCACCACGGCTGCATTGCTGCGTCTCACTGCTGGCTCTGCCCTGCCACAGTCTTGAATTTGAGCTACCCCTACAGCTTTGCTTCAAGGGTCCCTGTTTTAACTTCTAGGAATGGCCAGGCTTCCACTGCATGCAGGTTTTCTAACTCAGTTATAAAATATCTGGACCCAGACCTGGGGAGATGAATCAGTCAGGAAAGTGTTTGTTTTCCAAGTATGGGGACTTGAGTTGAAGGCACAGAAGAAAACCTTGTTTAAAATGACAGGCACAATGGCATGAATCAGAGACAGGTGTATCCCTAAGGCTCAATGACATAATTGGTACACTCCAGGTCAATGAGTGACCCTGTGTCCAAAAAAACATGGGCAGGAAGGTTATCTTTGGGCTTCCACAGGCACAGCCACACACACACGTGCATGCACACACGTTTCCATGCACACATGAACACATATATAAACACACATATTAAAATAATACATCTGGACCCATTTACCCTCTGTGAGAAGAGGGGACCCCTGCGTGTCACTGTGCTTGAGAGGATGCCCTGCCATACAGCAAGGAGCTTCTGACATCAGACACTCAAAATAATTTTAAAACAGCAACCCACAAATATTCAGTGGTACTGGAAGGAAAAGTATTTCAGCAGGGTTCTTGGAGCATTGCCCTCTACATTTCTGCTTTCTTCCGTATATTCAGTGATCACAAGTGCTCTGTCATATCCTAGCAGAGATTATTAAATTTAATGTTGATTAGAATATCCTCAGAAACTTTTAAAACTGTGTAAAACACCCAGATGTAATAAATGTGAGCTACCTTACATGTCTGTAGTCTTCCCTCATCCCTTCCTTAACTGATGCCTACATATACACTTTCTTATTCTACCAGTAAGTTTTATATCTAATAAGAGGTCTTGTTTTGTTCTCAAACTAATTTCTTCTATAGACATGTGTAATTATATAAAATTACATGCTTTAATTAATCCTGCATAAATAGTAACATATTAAGTAGGAAGGAAAGAATTATTCCTGTGACAATAAGCCTGAATGCTTTTAGAAAGGCTCATAATGATTAATTGATATGGTGCACATTGTTCAATTATATCTGGAGAGATTATTGGAGAAAGGAGGAGTATAATGAGAATGCAGAGAAGAAATCTGCATTTGATTGCTTTGCAAATGCTTATCACTTGCTTCGGGGTGAGGAAACAGAATCTAGAAAGTTGAGATGATGCATGTGTGGCCCTGTGGTTTAAACAAGAAAGGAAATCTAGAATAGTGATCCACAGAACCACACTCAAAGAAAGATCCTCTACTCAACATATATATTTTTAAAAAAGTTCCAGTATGCTCACTGAGGAAGGTCCCCAGTGGATAGGGGACAGAGAGGAGGGAAATGGGGGCACCATCACAAGATTTGATCATACAATGTATATAATTATCCATAATAATGATATTAATTAAAACAAACAAAAACAAAAACACTGAGTGGCAAATGTTTGGGTAAAAACAAACTGCTTCATGAAGCATATGAACATGTACTGGCAGCTTTGTTCCCAAAAACCCATGGTTTTGTCTTGAGTCTCACCACTTTTGGTCATGGCTTGAAGAGATCTGTCATTACACAGATGCCTGCTGATAAAACCTGTTTCACTTGGCAGTCATTAATCCATTTTCTTAGTAATCATGTGTGGGTTCTCAATCAATGTCTGGATAGACCATGCTATCAAAATGAAGGTAGATAGTAATTTTTTAATTCCATTAAATATGAAATTCTGTCTTCTCTATGAAATCTGAAATAATTGAATGACTGCTAAGTCATTATTTAATGACCCCATAGTCATTTTTTAAGAAATGCCAATGTCTCATTTGTAACTTGCACATTCCACAGTAAATAACTCTCCATTTGTGATCATGTAAGGAACCCTAATTTAAGTCAATGGGCTTAAAATTAAAAAAAATAATGAAAGTAAGATGAGGACTAATGAAAAAGAAGAAGGATGTTAATTGGAAGAGGAGGAGATAAAGAGAAAGGATAATTGGAGGAATTAAAATGAGAATATATTATATACATGTATGAAAATGTCAAGATGGAAAAAAAATCATTAAAAATTAAGAAAAAATGCCCATTCTGTCCTCTAAGTGAATTATATGTTAAGAAAATTACTGAAATATTTGTTTATTTCAGTTAGTTCCTGTCACTTAGATATGTTTAATGATCTCTTTTGCAGGACAAAAGCATCACTTTTGAAGTTGATTTTACTGAATGAGCTGAGTTCCAGTGATCTATGTCTGCCTTCATCCTAGAAGCTTAATGCACATCGCGTGCCAAAATAATGCATGCACCTGTGGTCTGGCCCCTCTGCAATGATGGGCCTATTTGGAGAAGAGAAGGAATACTAATGGGTTCCTAACAGTGGGCATCTTGGTACAAGTCTCTTTGGTAGTTTGTTCCATATTCAGTGAATGTTCCGGAAGACACATTAATCCAATATCCTGAACAGTTAGTCCATCCATGAACTCTGAGCCTTACAAAAGCCAAGACCTCTAGGAGAATAATAATATCTGGTAGTCTGTGGGATGATATTTTGAATCTCATAAAATACATTACAATGATCAAGTTACATATGTGTTTAAATTACAGAATTTTAATATTGGAGAAGAAATATACTTTGATAAAAAGACAACAAAAAAGAAAGTGGTTGCACATTCTTTTCATTTGAAGAAATATTTTGGGAAATTAAAAAAAAAAGTTATTGAATGTTGCTGCCAACTTCTATAGAGCCAGGAAACCTTTGCAGTATCTTTTATCATGGAATTTGAAATTGGCTTTCCATTTTCCAAATGCAGATGAAGTACAAGGATAACAAAAGCTAGTGCCACTATTGAACAGCTGTGAATAAATAAAATCTCTGAGGATAAACCATAACAGCTTGGGCCTCCTGTGGTTTTTATTAGGACATAAAGCACCAGATCAGACAACGATCTCATGTCTGATGGTATTTGTAACCATTTCATATTCATTTCTTACCACTTTGGTTTTTATCACTTGTCTATACATTTTAAAGGTGTTTGCATGTGTGTGCTTGCATGCACAAATTCATATATACAACCTTACATGTGACACATGCATTTGTGTGTAATAATAGTTATACATTTGATCAAAATACCCCTGTGTATGCAGATTACATGCTCTTCAGTCTCACAATAGTCCAAATCTTATTTCTCCCTTCCCAAATCAAATAACTGAATAGAAAACCACTCATTACACTGTAAAGTACTGTTCTGTAGTAATTGGAATCAATAAGAATAAAACTTATTTCAAACTAAGCAAATCTACTGTGTCCTAAGTGACAGGCTGCTGATGACATGATCTTTGGCCCCGAGGTATATAGTTGATGTGCATGCCTCAGGGGTCTGCAAAGGATTTCCACACCATGTGCTTCTTTCTAATCTGAACATTCTACTTCTACTGATAAAATAGAACTTTACTAACAGATGGGTTAATTAGATCACTCATCATTCCACTTGATTAGATATCAAGATGGTCAACTATACCGCCATGATTATATTCTTTCTGCCTCCTTTACTGAGGAAAAATGAACACAAAATACAAACTGCATATGAAAAATACATAATAAAAACATTGAGGGAAAGTGACAAGGGACCAATGATCAGTGTCCTAATAATATACATTTTAGTTTACACTTCATGGTCTTCCCTACATGTGATCCACATTTGGTGGGCGTTTCAGTACATGTAGCTCTGTTGTGCATTTATTCTGAGTTAAAAAGACTTGAAAGACAGTAAATACAAGAAGGGCACTCTGTTCTTCCCTTTTCTTCTGGAATGCAAGGTTATGAGCAGTGACTATTCGAAAAATACTCCCTTTATTCTGAGAAGAAAATAGTTATGCTTATAACCAGCAGTGGTGAACAGAGGCAAGAAACATATACACTGATTCATCATGGCAAAGCTTTATTTTCCTAATCACTTGTACATGACTAACTGTCCAGCCAAGCTCCTTCTCATAATGTCCCCTCAGTTCACATCTTTTTGTTCAACACAGTTTTTGGTGTTCACATTAACTCTTCATTTTTCCTGGAACACCTCCCATGAATATTTAAAATTTAAATTTGCATATGTTTGGATTATTTTTGTATAGGTGTGTGGTGTGCATACATGTATGTATTTATGTTTGTGTGGGTGTGCATATGTGTGTGGAGGCCAGAGGTTAATGGCAGGTGTCTTCCTTGACATAGTGTCCTGGCTTAAAGCCAGAACACACAGTAACTAAATTTTATCTTAACAT
>PVHP010053219.1:0-10816 GCA_004024765.1 Zapus hudsonius
GACTGTCCCTGGTTTTCCTCTAGCTCTGTCTAGTGCTGTGCTTCTCTCAGGAAGGTCCTCACAGTGCATTTGTGGGGCTTCAGCTTTCGTAGCCGTCAACTCACCAACTTCAAAGCCAGCACTGGGGGGTCCCAGGGCCTGAATCTGTGGGGAACACTTGGGACATCGCACTGAGGGGCAACGGCTGCGTGATCTCTGTGTGCTGTGGTGTCTGAAAGGACTGAGAAGGGGCCGAGGTCCCCCAGATAAGATATATATATATATATATATAAATAAATAATCTGTGTGTGTGAAATAAGATTTAAGGCAAAATCTGTCTAAGGAATGGTTCAATGACATTTCAATTGGAGAGTTTCATAAACATCCTTAAGCAATCATTTCATCTACATGTTTGTCATCATGAAGTTTTTCAATTTCCGATTTCATAAAATTTATGAATTCAGTGAACTCATTGAAATCCGGCTTTACCTCAGCCCATTTCTGATTTGCTTAATGTATATAAGATCTATACAAAATTGTTGGTCTGAGATTACTTCAGAGGTCACTGTACACTAACACTCCAGTTCATCCACAGAGCTGGGTGGACAGCAGCTCGGGACAGTGGTAGGCCAAGGGGCGTAGCCGCCCGGGAGAATGCGGCAGTGGGCAGTTCTTGTTTATTGTATAGATAAGAGTTGTTTATATAGAGGAAAAGGCAGTGGTAGAGGCATAGGCAGCAAGGAGATTGGTAGGGGCAGGATCCGTGGGCATCTCATGAGTTGATTGGTAGGGGCCAGTACCCTTTGGATACCTATTTTGTATAGATAAATTGAGGGGCCTGTGTGACTCTATACATGTATAGACATGTATAGAATGGTGATGTCAGCAGAGGAAATGTAACCTTATTGTTTAGGTTTGTTATTGCAGCTGGACTAAGTTCAGGCCTTGAATTGCCTGCTTATCTCAGGGCACAGCTGTGGCCTGCTTGGGGGCTGGAGGGTCCAGGATCCGCTAGAGATTATCGGGGTCCTCAGACTGCCTCAACTTCCTTAACAGAAGGAGGCAGTCCTAGAAGCCTGCCAGTCTCAGCAAAACCCTATATCGTCCATGCCCCTGTAGCAGGATATGAAGAATGAAATTCATAGTTTGTAGACACCTAATGTAGTGACCCAAAATAAAACAAAATACCAATTCTTCCGATGTGTCCTGTCTCTCATTTCTAGTAGAAACATAGTTCCACAATATCTTACTACTCACATCTCTCTTTTTAATGAACCTTTTCTTAAGTTGTGTATCCATAAACACACATATAATACAACTACCTTATGGCCAGTTCCCTCAGGACTGCCTCTCCCTCCTTCTCTGTTCTCAGCTCTTGGTATTCACAGGACCTCCGAGAGTGATAAGCAAGTACACCTCATGGCTCCTAAGAGTTTCATTCCTTAGGTTCTTGGCTTCCAAGATACTCAGAGTGGCCCATCTGCCCCCATATCCAACAGCCTCCCAACTCAGCAGTGGGAGGCATGTCCATTTCTCCTTTCTTTCCTGTTTCAACAGTTCAAAGGCAGAATATTCCTTGAGTACCAAGGCTTCCTGTCCTATGCCATTTTTAGGCTATCCATCTGCATGGTATGCCACAAACCTACCTTCTTCTGTAACTTCCTCCTCTCTTTCTTTCTCCCTACATTCTGATTCTTCCCCTGGGTTTCTGTGTTTGGAATCCTACGAGGGACTATTTCCACAGATAACATTGTACTCCTGAGTTTACGCCTCACACTTGACAGTAAGGAACAGTCACTCAACACTTTTGTCTCATCCTCCGTTTGTCCATTAATTCAGAGGCTGCCTACTTGTTCTCAGTAATTCTTTGCCTACTCATGGGCATGTTCTTTCTGCGCAGACAACACTGTGTCATTGTGGCTCTTATTGTCCTGAGCAGGGGGCAAGAGACCCATGGACAGCCTGCTTCCATCTTGCTCCATACATTCCCCTTTCAGTCCATCAGCTGTTTGGGGGAACCTCATCTTTAAGTGAAGGAACTCATTGTCATGGAGGTGAGCCATTCCAGACCAAATAGAGGAAAATGGCCACAATGGGACCCCCCCCCCCCACACACACACAGATATTCCACCTTCAGAAGGAGCAATCTTAGTTACAATTCTTTCACCCATAGTAGGGGCAATGCACCAAGATGGAATACTGTCCTGGTTCACCAGGGGAAGGGCAGCCAACACAGGCTTTCCCAGCATGTACTCACCCCAAAATGCTTGGCTAAAGCTGCTTGACTCCTCTCCCGCCTCCCCAACCCATCTTTGGTTCTATCATGCTACATGACAGGTCACCAAGTGTTGTGTAATATTTTTTTCAATGACCTTGCTAGTACATCTTGAACGAAAACTTGGTCTGAGGAGACATAAATATATAGCACTGAGCACAGGAACAAAGAAATCATTCCACACATGTGTAGCTTGGTGAATTCAGCTG
This sequence comes from Zapus hudsonius, assembly GCA_004024765.1. Lineage (NCBI taxonomy): Eukaryota > Metazoa > Chordata > Mammalia > Rodentia > Dipodidae > Zapus > Zapus hudsonius. The sequence continues at coordinate 2,464 of PVHP010053219.1, forward strand.
GGTTATTCGTGGAGCAACTTACAGACAGCTAAAATGAGGAAAAATATCCAATCCTGACAAATTTGGCTGCTTATAATTCATCAGGATGATATTGCAACACAAACCCCCTCCCCCATGCACTGTATGACACCCACCTCGTTTTGAGGTTCATTCATAGATCTCGTAAGTACAAAGTTACTCTTCTCAAATCCTATTGGTTTACTCCAGTGTGGAAGTGTTTGGAAGCTATAATGGTATAGAAATGGGATGGTGATTTTATTCTCTTGCATGCTAGAGCTGGTTCATAAATGCTCACCAGAACAAAATGATAATTTTGAGGTATATTAGCCAATTTTAAAACACATATCACTGAATATTCAGTTACACAAAACCCCTACTATGGAGTACTAAAAGCTAGGACAGAAAAGGCTGTATTCTCCCTCATATGACTGTCATGAGGGATTTTTCCTTAGTTTATATTTACCAGTTACAGTGAAAAATAGTGATTGGCTCATACAATGTTTCTAATGATGGCTCATAACAATATCAATAAACAAATGGTGACATGCTATCACACGGTGCTTCACAAGTGTGATCCAAACATATGTGGTCATAGCAAATAGACATAGTTGCTGCATTTGGACAAATATTTAAAGATACATAAAATATGATTGGTAGTCTTCACATAGATGAGAAAATATCCATCCTGGTTCCAACTGTTTGATTGACAAAATATTTGTCCTCCTTGGTCTAACTTTGACTAACCTCTTAGCTGTTATGAGCAGTTTCCTTAAGAAGGTAAGTAAAAAATAATAATAGGGCTGGAGAGACTTGCCTCTAGTGCCTAAGGGTTCAATTTCCCAGGTCCCACATAAGCCACACCCACAAGGTGGTGGCCCTGGTGTACTCTCTCTCTCTTTCTCTCTATCTATCTATCTATCTATCTATCTATCTATCTATCTATCTATCTATCTATCTATCTATCTATCTCTATCTCTCTGCTTGAAAATGAATAAATAAAATATTTTAAAAAATAATAATAATTAGGTAAATCAGACATAAAGGAAACAGCATGGCCATCCCCTGAAGGTAAGACTTTGCATTAGTTGGGAACAAAGGCCTCGGATTCAGAAGACTTAAAGTGCAAACAGCCATCGTGTGTCTAGACTCTCAGCGCGTGTGCTTGCTGGTGCAAGCAGTCATCTCGTGAGGGCTGTACACGCTGCCACATCACAATGCACATGGGTCTATTAGCCAACAGTGTCCCTGTCATCTGCCAGAGCTGAGCCCATCCTCTCGCATCATGTTAAAACCCAGATGACCACTGTTTCATTGTCCATTTGTAACTTCTCATAAAATTTAAATTAAAATCAAAAAGAATTAATCATTTGGAGATTATTTTTCTTACTCCGATAAGCAACATGCAAGTGACCAGCCTTCATCCATTTCCCTGATAGTATTTTATATTTTGTCTGTTTTTCCATTGTCCAATTCTAGTAGGTATGTATTGATACTACTATGGTTTTGATTCTTTCGCTGATAATTCTAGTGAATAGATTTTCTCCTCAATCTGTTTAATAATCAGAAAATACAAGTTTTAAAAATGTTTTAAAGGTTGATTTTAAAAATTATTTGCCATTTGATATTCCATAATCTACATGCATGTCTTCTCAGGTCCTGTTTTTCATGGGATCTCAGAGAGTGATAAGCAAGCATACCTAATAACTCCTATGAGTATGTGACTTAGAAAATAATTCCCTGAAGCTTCTAGAACTAGTCCTGTCCTCGCACCTGTCCGCCATACTTCCACTGTGCATAAGGTTCACTATTTCTCCATGATGAAAAATACACATGCTTTAAGCGTGTAAAGTTGAAAAATGGGATCAAATCATTTCTTTTTCTACTGGCACTTCTGTCTGCTACTATGTCCTCTCTTTTAATGTTCATATTTATGTTTCATGTATTTTTCTATTCTTCCAACTTACAAGAAGTTTATTATTTTTGCTGATGTTTTCCATAAAACCTTGCTATGTTTCCTGAATTTTCTGGTTTTTTAAATTAATTCTTTGTTCTTTCCTTCATCCTGTTTGTTTTGAGCTTCCTTCATTCTTTTTTCCTCACTTTGGAGATAGAATTATAATTTGAACTATTATATTTATCAGATGATCCAGGCTTCCTTTAAACTCAGAAGCCCCCTGTGTTGACCTCTGGAGTGATGGGATTGCAGGAGTGGAACACCACCCCTGCATGAGCTGTTGCACATTTGAAGTGATCCCATGTTATTGGTTTTTCTCTAAGCACTGATTTATCTGTAATCTAAATGTTGATATCTTGAGTGCCATTTTCATTGATTTTTCTGGTTTCAGAATTTTATGCATATGTGTATATATGTGTGTGTTTATCCCTGTGCATGTTGGTGAGTGAGCAGATGTGCGTGCATGCATGCAGAGGCCACACGACAGACTTAGGCATGGACTTCTGAAATGCCATCCACCCACATTGATACCAGATCTCTCACTAGCCTGGATCTCTCCAATTAAGTTGCACTGGCTGGTGAGCTGCACCAGGGATCCTCCTGTTTCTGCCTCACTAGCCATGGGTTTACAGGTGTGTGGCTCCACCCCTGATGTTTCCATGTGTGTTCTGGGGACCATACTTGGGCCCTCATGTTGGCCAGGCAATTGTTTTAGGGGCTGAGCTAGCTTCACAGCCCCAATTCTATGTATTTAAAAATAATGTCTTGTATACCTATAAATGAATTAGCTGTGGGTTGGTTAATTTCCTAATGTGTGATGACTTTATTTTTCTGTTATTGGTGTCAAACTTGAAACTATGTTAATGGCCTCAGAACAGAAAGTGATAGAAACTGGGAATTTGCTAGAAGAAATTATGAAACTCGGGAGTCCTTATAGAGCCAAAGAAATCCAACCAATTCAACAAGAAAATGGAACATAGCAAACTCTAGAGGATACCAAGCCCAGCCTCTCGGGGCTTCATCATCAGGGCCACGTGGAGCCATGTCCTCCAGCAGCCAAGTGGGACCACACTGGTTGTATCTACATGCACAATACAACCTACACATCTCACCATGTTACAATTTTGACTAAAGATTAGCAAACTTGATGTAAGCCCCAGAGTTCTCCTTACTTTCAAATTACAGCTGTCTGAAATACTATTATCTATTTATTAGTTTTCTTTTTGTTGCAGTTAAATGAAGGAACAAATTGAAAATGAGGTAATATAATTTAGTGTATTTTGTGACTTAGAGAAGCCATAGCCTATTTCTCTGCATGTAAGAATTTCATAAAACATAGGTTCACCATTTTAAAAAGACTAAGATTTGTTTACAGTATTAATAAGTAAATTTAAATATTATGTGTTAAATACTAATTGTTTTAATTTCATGAAACATAAATCAATGCACTTAAATACATTGTATTACTTCTTACAAGTACATATTCACTATGCAAAGTGATACACTTCATTTACACTTTTTCCTCTATTTACATAAGTATGTTGCTCATATTTACCCCAATTACCCTATCACTACTCCCTTTTCTTGCACCTGATAGTAGGACTTTGTGATGGTTAGGTTTTGTTGCCAACTTGATCTTTTCAATTATCTTGGGTAGGTCTCTGATGATGCTTACAGGAAGGCAGCCTCTCAGTAGGGGGTAAGATGTAAAGAAGTTCAAAGAAGCTGGAAGTAAACATCCTTTCCTGTGTGGGCTGTGCAGGAAGGAAATTCCAGAGACTCAGGAAGCCATTAAATCTGGGATAGGGTTGCAAGATGCCAGCCTAAGCCTATATAAAGGGGAAGAAATTCTCTCCTTGCTCTCCTACCTGTTCCCTCTTCTGTGTGTGTGGTGTAGGTGATTGGTTTTTCTCTCTGCTCAGACCTGTGAAAGAGGGCCAGCCTCTTTGCCGTTACAGAACTTCTCCTCAATCTGTAGTTTTAATAAATACTTTCCTCCCCCAAATTGTGCCTGGTTTAAAGCTTCATCCCAGCAATGTGTGGCTGACTATGACAGACTTGTACTTTTATAAATCAAGATTCTGCACATGAAAGAAAACCTCAGCTGGTTATCTTTCTGAGTCTAGCTTATTTCACAATATATGATGATCTCCAGTTCTATTAATTTTTCTATAGATGACGTAAACATAATTCTGTTCTTGATGACTGAAAAAAATCATCATATAAGTACATTTATGTGTAGACAGACATCCATCTGATTCCATAAATTAGCTCTTTCAAATTTTGATACAGTGAGCACGAATGTGCAGTTGCATCTGTAGCATGACACTGGATCCCTTCAGGGGATCAGGTGTATCACGGGGGAGCTATTGTCTTAGTTTTGTGGGGAACCTCCATGATGACTGCTATAGTCACTACCAGAACATACTATCCCATCAGCAGGGTATCAGAATCATTGTCATCAGAATTTGTTGTTTGATTTTCTGATTATGAGAGTCTCAACCTCTGGGATACACTGATCTGTTTATCATCTCTGTGCTTCTTTATTACAGAATGTCATATAGTTGGAGGATAAGTATATAGGTTTCCTGTAGAAACGTTCATATCATCCAAAAAAGCAAGTCAGTATGTGTTGATTTTACTTAGTTGCATACATTTTGGATTCCATCAAGCCTTTTTGTTGCTTGGTAGCTCATTATTTTTTGAGAGCTTGTTTGGAGGTTCTAGCAGGGGAGCGCGGCTACTCGTATACCCTTGACTGAAGACCGGTCCTCCTCTATTCAGAGAAGGTCATCCTCTTCGACCGAGCACGCAGCTTTGGGAGGGACTCACGTGGAGCTGTGAGGGAGGAAGGGGACACCCACTTAGCCAGCCAGATCAGCCGAATCAACCCTGGCGATTAATGGGGTGACAGATGTCGCAGCTAGATCGCCCTCACATCCAGTAGCTCATTACTTTTTCATATCCATTAATATTACAATATTTGGATATATTGTAGTTTATTGATTAATTTCATTGAACTGATAACTTTTATATTTGCAGTATTATCCGTTCAGAAAACATCATATATACTTGATTTTCTGGTTTGTCTACATCTATTAAGCAAGATTGTGATGTACTGGCTTAATATGAAAGAATATAGCCAGAGATATCGGACACTAGGCTTGGTTTAGAGGCTTTAACAGCAAATATTCTCTTTATTCGTTTCAATCCCCATCTCCCAATCGCATATTCACATTTAACTCTCTGTGAACTCAGAGTAACTAATGCAGAGATTTGTCAAATGAGTCATTGAGATGTTATTAAAGATGCATCAGAACTAGGAAATGGGAGTTCTTCGTTCACTAGTGGTAGGAAGTGAGTCTCACAATGTAGCTATATTACAGGTGGGGTTCCATGTGGATTACCTGGGGCCGAGAAAATGGGAGGAGAGTTGGATTGAGGGGTGCTCCCTCTCATAGTTTCTGAGCTGTTTACTGAGCAAAAAGTTTCTTTCTTTTTATGTAAGGAAGAGTAGTGTTCCTACACACCTGTAGAAGGAGAAAAAATTTGCACAAAATTAATTTCCTACTAGAGGGTCATGAATTAGGGCTATGTTTAATAATATACATTACCAGTTGGCATTGCATTGGGAGAGCCTGGAACTTGAGGCGAGTTCAGAAAATATGAAGCAGGAGGTAAAGTCTCTCACACACACAGTGTACAGAGCCACTTATCATGTTCAGTGACCTATGCATTTCCAGTTCAGTAAGCTTCACTGTTGGGTTGAGAGTTGAGCCCCACGGAGACTGGGATCAGCACTGGGATCAGCAACTTGGTTTGAAAGGGTTTTCTTGTCTCTAGTCCTCACATCAGTCTTCCTCTTGACTTGCTCTGTTCTCTGTGACACAAGGTAGGCAGGAGAAATCTAATGTGCAAGAACGGAGCTGACATGACCCTATGAAGCACAGAATCCAGGTCCGCTTCCAGAGCCTGTAAAATAGCATCGTATTTTGAAAACATGTCCTCCCACACTGAGATGCATACACACAATAATCATATGATGGTGGAGAGGCATTGAATGATTTGTTTTAATGAAGGACAGTGTAAATCAAATATATGGTATCTTAAAACTGCTCTATATAGTGTGTGGGAAGCAAGGTGAGAAACTGAATTAATGAGTTGAAAGATGTGAGGAGCCATTAACGTGTCATCCACTCTGGGTTGCTGGTGCCACAAGACTGTGTGTGGGCTGACGTCGTAGGACTCATGGATTTCAGGGGTTTCCTTGTCCCGTGAGTCTTCATAACATGGTTGGGTGGTTAGTTGAATTTTTGAGCTGGGAGGAGTTGGACAGAAGTTTTTGGCCATATTTAAAAAAAAAACTCAAGGACTGTAGGAAAAATGTGTGCCTTGAAAGAAAAGAGAATTTCAAATCTTAACACTTATATGAAGTGTGGGTTTTAATAAGTTTCTTGGGGTGTGGTTAAAGGGCCACTTTTGTCTGCATTGGTCAGCTTGAATGGTAAGCTTCATTCAAATGAAGCCTTTCCTTTTTTGTGACTTTCGAGAGAGTCGTGATTCATATATACCATCACTGAACTCCACCTTATAAAACTCGATAGAGAGGCAACAGTTTAAGGGTATTTCGGGGAGTCTTGGCCCCTTGGAGACTTCTTTAGCAGTTATGGGAGTAAGTTGATGACTTGCATAGACTAAGTACTTATTAAATGTTAATTGGTAAGTACCACTTTTGAAGGGAAGAAAAATGGAATTTATGTTCGATTAAATGAACTTCAAAAATTATATTACTATGAAAAACTGAGTCTCCCTAAATTTATTTTTATTTCATTTTATTATATTAAATGTATTATGCCAGGATAAATATTCTATTTACTGAATAGAACTTTGTGGCTTTTAGTGAATACCCTTTCATATAATATTGCAATAGCTTATAAGAAACAATAGTGTTTAAGAACAAGGCTCTGATGTCAAATGGTGAAATTATAAAATCCTTTTATAAATTCAGAATGAAGTTTATTCAGGAAATATGGTACTTAAGTTTGATTAAACATGTTATGTCATGTAAAATATAGCAAAATATCTGACAGTGGAATTATAGCTGTATTTGTGAGAAAATATTTTATAAGAAGTTATTTTTCTATGTTTATATATTTCATGAAAAAGTATACATCTATAACTTTATGGAAACCAAAATAAACATTTACACCTGAAAAGTAAACATTTTAAATTGGTATTTTATAGACAAAGAGTCTTATTTTGACCAGCCCTCATTTCTGTAAGGCTATAGCACTGGATTAGAACTTGCAAGGAAAGAGAAACTATAGTTTCACTCATTTACATTAATTTGGGATAAGGAAAAATGTCTGTATTTGAACTGTTGTCCTTTGTGGAAGATTTTGGGCTAGGTCCCTTCCCTTTGTGATATTGAAGCATCCACTGCCTCTTATGAAAATAAGAAAGGACAAATCTTCATACTGAGGTTCGTAATGATGTGATATAATTTGAATGCTGTAGGACAAATCTCATGCTAGTTATTGCTCTATTTCTCCCCATGCTCAAAAAAACCCCTTATTCTATATATTTTGTTTTATGTCTAGTGGAAAATTGTATTTACAGGGAATCCTGTCAGCGTGTATTTCAACAGCTAACTACTGTTCCTGATTGCATACCACTGCACTGAATGTGCAAACCTCAATCGTTTGGCCAGGCATTTCTGAGCAGCTGAAAAGGCAGATAACAGAGTTAATGCTGCTTCAGGCTTTTATTTTGCAACCTAGCATTCAGGAGAAAACTTATTATTTTTTTCTATTTCATTATCATTGCAAGTCCCACAGGGGATGAGCTAACTTGTCTCTGTTTTCAGGACATCTAAGGGGATTGAGGCCACAGATCCAGGCCAGTCCAAAGAGTAGAAAGTCATTGCCAACATTGTTCAGGGAGATTTATTCGAAGGAAGCTTAGCCGTGAGCTGATTTCTTCTGGCTCTGTAAATTGTAAGGTCTGTGGGAATTACCACTGGGAGAAGAAATCACTCTCTTTGTGTTTCTACTTGTCCTGAAGATAAAAGTTAACAGATTCCATTTCATGTCCAAATGAAGTCTACAAGACTCTTTTCTCATAATGATTTTCACACTGACCACATTCAACATCTGCTTTTATGACTCCTAGTGACAAAGGTACTTTGCACCTCGGCTTCAAACATGCACATCTCCGCTTGGGCTTGCACAATGGAAATGTGTTTCTCTCTGCGTGTCTGTAAGTTTCTCTTTGTTGTCATGTCTTCCTCGGTCTCTCCTGAACAATTAGCATGACACGATCGCTTGGCTCTGGATCCGGCTTTCGCTCTCTGTGACTATATAGCAAAGTATGGGACAGCCGTGTGGACCGGCTGACTGG
>PVHP010053220.1:0-10845 GCA_004024765.1 Zapus hudsonius
AGTGTCATTTCAGCCTGGCCCAATCTGCAATTTGCGTCTGCTTAGCTGTAAAGTGCTCCTCCAAGAGATTGGCCAAGGTGTCATTTTGGGATCTGTCATGTCTGATAACCCTGCACTAGGGTTGCACACGTGTCCTCCCCTGTTTAAGTTATTTATATAGGTGGTTGAAAATGCTTTGCTTGTACAAACTAGAAACTATTAGATTAGGCCAGCGGAGACAGCCGGAGGCAATCTTTTAACAAAGTGAGTGGGATTCAAAGTAGGCATGGAAAGCAAATATTATTTCGCTGGAAGTCGATTAGAAGAGCTGCGCAGATGAGCGGTGGCCGCTTTGTTAACTTAGCTGGGGGAGGTGAGCAGGGCCCGTGGGCACCAGCTGGATTGGAAGGTGAGTAGCCTGGAACGAAATGGTAATTCAGGGGTGGGTGGATGCATCAGGCAGCCCTCCACACACACTCCCCTCCTCTCTTTATTTAAAGTACATGATGGAGCTTAGCAGCTGAGAAGCCCTGGTTTGCTCTAAAATTTCTCATTTTAATTCAGGCAAACACTCTATAAATCCAATGTATCGGAAAGCAAATAGTGAGGCCGAGGAAGGAGGTCCATTAGATGGAGTGCTTAGCTTTAGCCTGAGCATGTGGGAGGGGTCGGTGGGGAGATCTGAGCTGTAATGGAGGTGTGGAATGTGCTACCAAGAATGAGAATTTCAGGAAGGGGGATCCTGCAGGAGAGTTGGGGTCAAAATGGAGGGAAGAAGGGGACCTGGAACTCACAGAAAGTGGGTCAGTTTGGAAAAGACTGGATTGGAAATAGACCCTTGGAAGCTCTTATGGAAAGAGGGTTGGCAAGGAGGCTTCAGACAAAAGTTGGTCTCTCCAGTCTCAGGAGTTTCTGATAGAAGTGAGAGAGCGAGCTGGAAGGGGACTCAGTGGTTTGCAAACATCTGAGTCTGTAGTGACTGACTCCTTTCTTGCAGCAAGACGCTAAGAATGCTAAGAAGGCCAAGGGAAGATCAGGACATAAATTTTGAGGAAGAAGGTCAAACAGCCAGGGCCAGGAATAACTGAGCCCCTATGAGACACCCAGGGAAAAACAAGTAGCTCTTCCAAGTGATGTCACTCAGGGAGATTCAGATAAGGAAGAGGGTGCTCATAGGGTGTGGTGTAGATAGATGATGATGTCCATGGGCTCTGTAATAAAGAAAAGATGAATTAAAAGACCATCATCATCATCATCTGAGTAACCATGGGGGCATCACTTGTCTGCTTTTGGATCTCTGTTCATCTAAAGAGTGGCATTATTGTAGTGTTTAGAGGCAAGATATCTTTTATCTTATGATGACAGAACTACTGAAAATGGTATTGCTGTGAGAATATTTCTCAAAATATCTCCAAGTGTACTTCCTACCTACAAGCAAAAAGTCAAAAGGAAGACAAAGGCCTGGAGAGAAGGCTCATCGTTTAAGGCACTTGCCTCCAGTGCCTAGGGCCCTGGGTTTAATTCCCCAGGACCCACATAAGCCAGAGCCACAAGGTGGTGGCCCTGGTGTGCTCTCTCTCTCTCTCTCTCTCTCTCTCTCTCTCTCTCTCTCTGTATTTCTCTGCTTGAAAAATAAATGCAATAATTTTTTAAATCTTTAAAACAAAAGGAAGACAAAAATTGTCTAAAGGGTGACTGGCTAGATGTGACCTTCACATTTATCCCATTTCCCATAGTGGGTCTTGGGAGCTTTTGACCTTGAATTCCTCATGGTCATTTGTTATTCTTGCTCTACAAGAATTTTACAGGAAAGGAAGTAGCCAGGGATAATGCTCAACCACCAGGGTCTCTTCTGGATCCTCCTGTCAGCATTTTCTTTTTCCTTCCAGTAAAGTTAAAGATTAGTTAAGACAATCCTCTCGTTATCTCGTTCCAACTTTAAAGTTTTATGAAAGATGTTAGAGGTGCCTTGTATCACTAGCACACAGAACAGAGCGAGCGCCACGGTTGCTAATGTTGACAAGCACCACAGCCCTTTCCACCTCCAACACCACAGCTCTCTGAGGGGGTGACTATTTTATCCACACACCACAGTAAAGGAAATGGAATCCAGTGAAAGGCCATCTTTTGGTCAGTAATAGACCGACAGGGCTGATATTTGAATGAATTCAACCACATCTGAAGCCAGATTTCATGACATTAGCCACTTTATGAACCTCGGGACAGCCATGTTTGAATCAGGCTTTATGTTAGGAGACAAAATAAAGACATATCAAAAGAGCCTTGATTCCCATGTCATTCGTTATTGATCTTTGTTATTAGAGAAAAACAATGATAATTAATCTTCTGGGATAAGGAAGTGACAAACTTGTTTTGTTTTTTTTCCCAAAATGAAATACTCCTTCCTAATTGTTACTGATAAGCAGTGCTTTGGACTCTTAATCAATGATGTTAAGCAGATTTCAGTGTTAATTTAATTAATACAAGTGACCCTGCTGATAAAAACATTGGATAATTATTGTTTTATGCAATGGCTTCTGAAGTATACTGTAAAAGCTCAAATAATCGAAGATTCTAAGTAGAATTTTATGAAAGAATAATACCTAAATGGAAAAAAAAATACTAGTTTGGAGGTTGGTCTAGAACTAGCATCATAATTAACATTGCTGTTGCATTGTTCTGGTTTACAAAAGGTGACAGAATCCTGGGAAATTCTGCTGAAAAAACAGTTCCCAAATGACCTTGGATACAGAAATAGTTTTCAGAAATAATTGTCAATACCAGTGATCACCCAAGGGTAAAACACTTGGGTTCCTGATCTTGATGAAACAAGAGCCCCATGTTTTCTGACTCTTGGATAATAATTCTCAGGAAAGTAAGTAATCACCTTTTCAAGGATGGGGTCTCTCACTAGCCTGGACCTATTATGCTGGGCTGATGGTCAATGAGCAGCAGGGATCCCCTCTCCTTCTCTGCAGCGCTGTGATCATAGGCATGCTGATGCAAGCCTGGCCTGTTCCGTGAGTTCTGGAGCTCCAACTCAAGTTATCATGTCTTCCTAACTGAGCTACCTCCCCAGATCGACACTTTGATAATTCAATGGGAAGAAATTTTGGATGGAGAAAGTATTTCAGGTAGTCTGATATGCACAGAGATGATGTACCAAATAATGGTCTGACTAATAATTCTCAGTGTATGGATGAGTAGGGGGAGATGTAGTCACCAGATATCTGAGAATTTTCCATGTTTAAGAGAGAATGCCTTGGGTTGTTCTGGCAACAAAGGATTATAAACATTGCATCAAAAATAAAGGCAATTATTTAAAATAGTTTCTTGGCCATTCTTTTTCCCATTGGCCATGATTATTGTTCACACACTCATCCTACGCTGGCAGGTATAATGGCAAAGTCTGATTACACCAGTGGTCAGAAGTCCTGTAAAACCACATGATAAAGCATGTACAGCCTCAGACCCAATACATGTATGTCTTGAAGTGGGCACAGAAACCCATGAATTGTCATTGTTGCCAGAGACTATGAGAGAAAACATTTGTATATGTTTTGGCCAGCATGGTGTTCCTCTTCTTGCCCTTGGATTCTTCACAATCACATTGACTTTCACAACCCCATCCTATAAAGGGGTGTGTGATACCAAACATTTAGAACCTGAATATTTTCTTATAATCCTAGATTGGCTTATGTCATAGCCTCTAGTGTCTGAAATCTGAAGCAGGGGCAACAGAATTTCAAGTTCAAAGGTTTTATCTTTAATGTCCATTGAGATCTAAAACCCACAAGTGGTTCAAACTAAATTCTAGTCCTTTCCTCCTCAGTTCTTCACAATGGGAGGGAGGCAGAGAAGGCGCCCTCCATCTCCTCTCCTCTCATTATCCATCTATCACGGCCGTGCCTTCAGTGTGTTTCTTACCACACTTCTCGTCTGTCACAATGTATGTGAAAAGTCTTCATCAACTCTTGTTTGGAATATAAAATGGTCTCAGAGCCAGATGGGATACCAAACATTTTTCTGCAGTTCCCATGCGGCCTCTTCACACTCATTGAACTCAACCATCTGAAACACAAATATGACCTTGTCATTACCATTTCGCCTCTCTAATGAGTTTTCATGACCCACACAATAAAGTCTAAACACTTTGATACAGCCATTGATGACCCTTCTTGACCTGGTCCATGCTTAAACCCCCAACCTCATCTCTAACAGCCTCTACCTCTAGGATTTGCTCCATTTCTTCATGTTATTAACTAACTATAAATACAATTCCAATTTTGTCACTAGGTTTTCCTCCTCTCATTCACTTCTTTTCTTTTTTCTATTTCTTCTAGGAACACCTTCCACACATCTGCTCACATAGTCTCCAAGAAGCCAAACATCACCAGGGCTTTCCATCTGTAATCTAGGAAAATGTTCCCATGGACATTTCCTAAGGAAACAAGAACAGATATCTCTGCTACTCCACATCCCAAATTATTTTCTGTCTGATTAATGTGTCCAAACCTCCTTACAGATTGAGCTCACTGAAGCCAGAAACCATGACTTATGTTTTTAATCGTGAACACCTAGGACAGAGCCAAGCAATTAGCAGATATATACTATATGTTTACTTCACACATAAATTAATGAATATTAATGAATAATTCACTCGAGGCCAAAAAAAGAAAAGAAATGAAAGCTTACAATTATCTTATTTAAATTGACTTATTTTTGTTATACCTTATTCTTATTTATATATCAAGCTGTGCCTTGATTTTTGCCTTTAAAATTTGTGTGTTTCTTTGCATTTCTTCCAACCATTAATGAATATGGAAAAAAGCCACTTCCAAGAACACATGCAAACACAGATACAAATTAACACACAACTAAGAAAGTTTATTTCTGATAATCATGTACTTTATGAAAACTGCATTTCAGAGGATAGTTTGGGGTTCGTGAAGTTGTGAAGTAAAAAAGTTGCATATATAAAATGGTAAATTTGATTTAAACAATTTAAACAGTAATGACATTTAGATAGTAATACTAATTAATGTATAATTTTATTTTAAAAGGGCAAGATATAAACAGTCGGAAAGAGTAGGGTTTAAGCTGATGGGGAAGGCTGAGCTGTGAGAGCTTTAAGAGCTTTTCATTAGTTGCACGTTTTAATAAACAGAAAAATTTTAGTATCACTAGAATGAAAGATATTTATCTAATTTTGTTTTAAATTTAAATTCCAAATATAACCTTCAAAATGCTGGAGACAAAGTGCAAAACTTATAAATTCATACATTAAAAACATAAAAAATAGCATTTAGGAAAAAGAAGAAAAATGACCTAAAATTCAATAAATTGAAAAAGACCAGAAACTAAAAAGTGAGTAAGAAGAAGAAAAGAAAACTGTTAAAAATATCTAAATGTGGAAAAATTCAATGTTTGAAGCATATGTGTTAAAAAACAGACAATACTAGATTATAAAACAAATTCTAATTGTGTGTCCCTTGCAAGGTGCATCTGAACCACAAGGGACACAGAAGTAATTCAAATAAGATAGTGACCAAAAGAAAACTGGAGTATTTGTACTATTAGCAGGTGAATCAGTTTAAGATTAAAAGCACTACTGAAAATAGAGAAGGCTATACTTCAATGAGAAAAAGTCAAATCACCATGCAGTTTAGTAACTCCAAGTTAGTATATACATTACAAAATATCCTTAAATATATATAAAGCAAAACTGATTAAATTTGATAAAGAAATTACCAAACCAGACAATATAGTGAAGAATTTCAATCACTGACAGATGAATTGAATAAAACTGAAGCAAAGAGTTTGTGGTAAAATGAAATAATATACTTACATTAATGGTCATGTTTAAGTAGAGAATAAATACACAGGAAACATTTATCAGAATGTGCTATGCTATAAAGCAAAGCAAAACTGTTTTCGAAGAATTGGTATCAAACATACTATCTCTAGACAAAATGTAATTATATTAAAAATAATAATAAAATACACATGTGAAAACCCTTTCTCAATATATGGATTTATGTAGAAATAATGTTAAATATAAAACTACTTAGAATACTAAATATTAAAATCATAGAATTGTAACGGTGGAGCTGGGGATTCGAATTTAGATAGTACCCAACAATTCCAACGCACCTAAGAACTTAAGGAGTACCCGAATTCTTGTCTGTAAGGTTAAAGAATTAAAATTATAGGGCTGGAGAGATGGCTCAGCGGTTAAGGCACTCGCCTCCAGTGCCTAAGGCCCCGGGTTCAATTCCCCAGGACCCACCTAAGCCAGACCCACAAGGTGGTGGCCCTGGTGCTCTCTCCCTCTCTCTCCCTCTCTCCCTCTCTCCCTCTCTCTCTCTCTCTCTCTCTCTCTCTCTCTCTCTCTTTCTCTCTCTCTCTGCTTGAAAATGAATAAATAAAAATATTTTAAAAAGAATTAAAATTATAGACCACCAGAGGATAAGGTATAGTGGGAGACTTTATTTAAAGGAAGATGGGAAGTTACAGAGATCTCCAGCCACCAGTGTGGGAAGAACACGTGGGAGAGGTTTTAACTAAATCTATGTTGTTCAGACAAACAAGCAAAAGAAGAAAAGATAACAGAGGGCTCCCATGATGAGGGAAAAGGTTCATGTGGGAAAAATCTTGAGCCCCCCACCAAGTCATTGGGTCAGAGTGAGGGAAGGCCTGACCATCCTAAGCAATATGGAGGGAAGAGAATGCTAGACTTTCTTTCAGTGACTTTTTAAGACCTCAGCCAGGTAATTCAGAGAGACAGCTGCTTGGTCCATAAATGACCAATCAGATTTAGCACTTAGGTTTGAGCTCTGGCGAGACACACCTCCCATTCAAGGTGGGGGGAGGTCTATGGAACTTGCCTGAAGGAGTTAATTGCCACAACCCCCCCCCCCCTGAATAATCCTAACTACTGTTAGGGTATTGGGGTATACAATAAAAAAAAACATTCCAGATAAAAGTACATACATGTTTAAGAAAACATCAAACAGGAATGCCCATTTTTACCCTGCAGGAGGTGGGGCAAAGCTCCTGATGGGGAGGGGCTAAGGAGGAGCCTGGCAACATTGAGTGAGGGATCTCTCTCCTAAATTCCCACAGAATTAAGACAGAGCTGCCTTGAATTATATTTTCTGTAAAAAAAAAAATAAGACAGGCTGAACATAAATGACATATTTGTTTCAGGAAGTTAAAAGAATAAGACAATCAAAGAAAATAAAGTAGAAATATTTGTAGAACAAATAAATGTAACTGAGAAAAAACTTAGAGTTTTGAGTATCAACTAAAGCAAAGGTGTATTCTATAAGACAGATCATAAGATTCACAGGTGCTAATGAAGAAAAAAGAAAAAGAAAAAAGGCATAAATTGGCATTTTGGTAATTTGAAAAACAGAGAAGGCCACAGATCCTAATGAGGCAAAAAAATAAATAAATAAAAATAAATACTTTAGTTCTATGACACTATACCAAATCGCATTAAAATAGAAATATAACATCAAAATTGACTGAAGAAGACATGAAAATTTTTATGTCCTATGTAGTAACATAAAACGTATAAAAGAAATTGAAGTTAGGGCTTGAGAGATGGCTCAGTGGTCAAAGGCATTTGCTTGCAAAGCCTCGTGGCCCAGGTTCGATTCTCCAGTACCCATGTGAAGCCAGATGCACAAAGTGGCACACACATCTGGAAATTCTTCACAGTGGCTGGAGGCCCTGACACTTCCATTTCATCTCTCTCATTCTCTCTCTTGCAAATGAATGGAAATTGAAGTTAAACTCATTTCTATGATGAAAATGCCTAGGTCACATACAAAAATTCCTAGGGAGAACAGAGAACCATTCTGACAAACCAATGTTACCTGCTGCCAAAGCCACAGAGGATAGTCTCATTTGGGCAAACAGCATTTAGCAGTGATAAACAGAAAAGTATATAATAAAACATGGCCATTCTGGCTTATCCCAGCAATGCAATGCAACAGACACCTTAACACACTAGATTTAAGAAAGAACATGCCCAGTGTGATTTCAGTAGATGCAAAAAGAGAATTTAGAAATGTACGTATATGTAACATATGTTTAATATAGGATATAATGAAATATATAATCCTATATATACTTAGTTTTGTATATAAATGTATATTCATAATCAATGAAAACACCTGTATAAATAAGATAGAGGAAACTTCCTCAACTTGATATAAGATGGCAATCTATACTAGCAATTAAGCAATGAAAACTTTTTACTGTAAATAAAATGAGAGTACTGAAAAATCGCCCTAAGTATATATTTTAATGAATTTTTTATGGAACCACTACCCCTGTCAAAAAATACTGCAGGTCCCATTTCCTTCTCTTCCCTTCCCTCCCCTCCCGCTGGCCTTCCTTCCCTTCCTTCTCCTCCTGTTTCCTCTCCTTTTCTCTTCTCATCCTTTTTCTTCTCCCCTTCCCTCCTCCCTCCCCAAAATATTTTATAAAGCATGCAAATAAAAGTCTCCAAATGATTTTGTCAGAGACAGAAGTCCTGACAGGGGAAGAGAAACATCACAGAAACAGATATTTAACATAAGAAACACTGAAAGTGTGCCTAATTTCATTTTCACTTTGAAGAATGAAAGTGAAGACCACATGGCATTCTCTAGATTGAGGGTGAGAGGAGAAGTGTATGGACATGAAAGGAAGCTGTCTTTGAGACAACTGGTCCACCACCACCATTGGGAAACCTCTGATTGGTCAACAATTGGGCATTCCTTGGTAAATCTGAGCACTCACAAAGTCCAAGACACAAATCTACTCTCTAGCATATATGTAATAAATTACAGTCTATATTGTAACCATGAAAATCTTGTAGAATTTTCAAGGCAGGTCTAATTGAAAAAGCTAATACCATTCACAACACTTGGAACAGAAGGAGGTTACCTCTATGTGATATTTTACTTCACTGAACTAGGTGAACCATTGCTGTGTGCAAACATAGGAATCAATGCTGCAAGCTTAGCAAAAAACCTAATAACAAATGCACAATAAAAATAACAATAACAAAGAAAACCTAATATATATTAATACATTATTATATATGTAGTTATATAATAAACATCTACAAATAGGAAGATATATTTGTCTCTATATTCATGTGATTAATTTGTATATTTATGTACATGTAAGCCTCCAGAATGATACATATATGTATATATGTACATATATATGTATATATATATATACATACATACATATATGACAGTAAGCAATCATGAGCATACAATTCAAAATAGTTGTTAATTGATGGCTAGAGGTAGTTGGTATGAGATGGGGAGAAATTCTTCAAAAAATACATATCAATTGTAATATTTTAGTCCTTATTTTAGGTAATTTAGAATAATGAGTCTTCATATTATGATTATGTTTCACTATATAGAATATTATTATTTTGTGTTAAACACTATATTAAAATACAATGCACATTATAACTAATTATGTCAAAAGTAAGAACCTTTAAAAGTTGAAAAGGAAGAGAATAACAGAGCTTGGTGAGTAGCACCCTATGAAAGGCCCAGTATCAAACATGGAAGGAGGGCTTGTGTTTCCTCTGAAAGGAATGTTAGATCTGAGTGGTAGCAGGTAGTACCACGAAGCTCGATTAGTGATGTCTGCATGGGCATGGAACAAAGTAAGGCAATGTGTGTGGCAGCTCTGTCCCGCTATGCTGAGTGAGTTACTGTGACAGAGCAAGGCCTGGCCTTTCTGGAGGGTAGGAGGAGAGGTTGAGCATGTGAAGGACACATAGCTCCACTTCTTACCTTTCTAATGGGAGACCTGAAGAGCACACTGGAAGTGGTTTATCTGTCTGGGACATAGGGACATAGACTCACCAATTACTTGCAAGCAAATATCTAACAAGAGACGTGAAAGTTGGTGACCATGAACTCATCTTCATTTGGGTCTGGTGAAAACCTGGGACTCAGGGATTCACTGGTTATTAAGACCCTTGGTTTGCATATTCAACCCATTCCTTTTAGGAAAAATAAGAAAGAAAAGACACCTTGAGAGAGGGAAGAGAAAATGGCCGGCCAGAAAACAGCAAGGGAGGCAGATCTGGAGATAAAATACTGATCTGGGAGAAGAGTAAAGGGAAGGAGAGCATGTGGAGGAATTATTGATCGGATCCCTTGGGGTGCCATATATCAGCCCTTGATTACATGTGAAAAGTTGACAGGCCTGAATTGCTTACAGCTAATTAATGGCTGGGAGGTGCTTTGAAATCCTGGGATGAAAGCAGAGGGCTCTGACTACAAAAACCCAATGGCATCCATGATTTAAACTCTTCCCGAATCCTGCGGATCCTCCTTGCTGAACTGAAGAGCCTACTGACTTTATCCCGGGACTGCTGATCTACAGGTGTCCCCATCCCCAGGGTGGGGACTGCTTTCCTCATGGCTCCATGTGGCCTCAGACCTCTGCCAAAGCCCAGCTTTGCCTCCTCCATGGAAGGAGTCCTCAGCAGGCATTGTTGTGTACTAATGTCAGGCCTTCTATACTGAGGATTTGGTCTTTATTATGCTTTTATTATTTTATTGTTTTACGTTACTCTTACTTTTCTTGCTTCCAGCTTCTCCTCGGCTCCAGTTAGAAGACAGTCTCAGCCACTGGAAGGCAAGAGAGTCTGAATGCAACCCCGACTCTCCAGAGTGTTGTCTTTATTTCCAGAAAGCTTTTTCAACCAACAGGGACTGGGTATGGTTCTACTTCCCCACACACCAGAGGTGTCCCAGATGTAGCCAGGACTTTGATTTTTGTCTTTATTGTGTGTGTGTGTGTGTGTGTGTGTGTGTGTGTGTGTGTGTGTGT
>PVHP010053221.1:0-10847 GCA_004024765.1 Zapus hudsonius
AGAGAGAGAGAGAGAGAGAGAGAGGGAGAGAGAATGAGAATGGGCGTGCCGGGGCCTCGAGCCACTGCAACTGAGCTCCAGACGCATGCGCACTTTGTTCATCTGGCTTTGTGTGGGCACAGGGAAATCGAACTCAGGTCCTTTTGCTTTGCAGGCAAACGCCTTAACTGCTAAGCCATCTCTCCAGCCCCAGTTTTCCTTTCTGTGGATGTGCCAGAGGCATGGGGTGGGGGGTGTCCAACCAAGGAAGCCTCAGAGTAGTCCTTACCTAGTTTATTGACCCCAATCTCCTGCAGCTCCTCCCAGGTGAGATCGGCCACCAGCCCCATGGAGTCATAGCCGCTGCTCACCAGCTGCTTGTGGTACTGAGGCAGCCCCAGTGCACACAGCCACTCTTGTAAGTCCATCTGGAAGAGGACCGTCATCAGACCTGGCGTCCTCCCTCCAAAACCAAAGACCTAAGTAAGAGACCAAGTCCCCGTCCTGGCCACCTGCTCACCGGGATATAGTTGGGCAGCCACTCAGCAATGCTAAGCTGGGCGATCTCTGAGGCAATCTTCTTCCTGTGGCCAGGCTTGGTCACTCCAATGGCTGTCAGATCCTGTCACAGAAAGCATACGCATCAGGGCCCTCCACGCCCACAGGGCCCTCCCTTGGCTGACAGGCAGTACCTACCTCAGGTGTCATACGACTGATGGTTGGCACATCGTAGCCAGCCTGCAGGAAGTGGGCAGTGTAGCCCTCCAGCTGGAATTCACTTAGCCAGTTATGAATGGCCTGAGCGTCCTGTGGACGTAGGGAGGGTTGAGGTATATCTGTGTGTGTGTGGCAGGGCTGGGAGGGGAGAGGGGTGGGGAGAGTAAGCAAGACCTGAGCCTGCTGAGGAAAGGCCCATCCCATTGGCCCATGCCTCCTCCAAGGACAGGGCCTAAGTGGATATAAGTCCATACTAAAGGCCCAAAGTGCATCTCCCAATGGAGGCCTCACCTTCCCTTCCAACAGCTGCTCAGGCCTCACATCCTGGGTGAAGATCTCCCCAGAGCGGTAGCTGGCCAAAGGGCGATGGCTTAGGTTGTCTTCAAGTGAAAGAAATAGAATCAGAGGTGGCTGGAAGAGGTGCCAAGCTCTCAGCCTCCTCGCCTGCACCAATACCAGTTCCAGTTACCCTTCCTACCTGCCAGGGATGAGGTTTGCAGTCCCGCCCGCACCTGGTCTTCACTGGCAGGGGACAGTGGCTGGAGACAAAGAAGGAACCCTCTTAGCATATGAAGAACTGGCAGAGGGTAGGCCCTGCCCAGGTCCCAGTGGCCCTCCCTCCTACCTGAGCATTTTCAATAAGGAGGCCAGTGCTATGGCCATTGGTGCCCTCTGAACTCTGCCCGCTGCCAGCACTGCGGATGCTGCCCACGCTGCCCTCGCTGCCCACACTGTTCCTGTCACCTGCTGCAGGGGGCAGAAGCACAGAGGTCAGGGCCTCGCTTGGCTCTGCTAACAGCTGACTGGTGACTTGCCAGTGACCAGTGCTGCCCTCTGTGGGGGGGACGATGTACCTGGGCTGTCAGGGCTAAGGCCCATCCGAGGGAGCTGACCATAGGTTAGAGAGTGCAAGGGGTCATCGACAGAAGGCTGTGGTGTCCGGGAGAAGCCTGGCCGCAGCGGGGTAGAAGCAGAGGGGAGACGGGACACAGGGATGCCCGCCCGCTTGCTGACCACCTCGACGATGCCAGGGGGAAAGTAGCCCACACGGTCTGTGCCCCTTTGACTCTCATGGATGTGGCCCTTCCAGCGGCCATCTGGATGCTGCTCGAGTACCTGGTGCAGGTTGTGGAAGGAGAGAATGGTCACTTCTTACACCAAGCAAGTGGCAGTGACTGTCCCTGAAGTCTCAGTCCAGCAGGACCAGTCCAGTTCTTCCCCATGAAACTTGCCTCTAACACCTATGTCAGCTCATGTTTGGCCCCTGCTGCCAGCAACGAGCCCAATCCCCTTGTGCCACAGGGTATACAAACAGAAGCCTGGGGTCCGATTAATCCTAATTCTTCTGTTTGCTTAGCTGTGTTACCTTGAACAAGAGACTTTAAACTTCTCTAGGCCTCAACACTGTCATCTCTTAAAAAAAAAAAAAAAACAAAACCACAGTGGCACCTGTCTTTCCTAGATTTGGTAAGAATTAAATGAGCGTGTGTAAGGACAACTCAAATTGTTTGCCTTTTCAGGGAATGCCTGTGGGGGTGGGGGCCCCTCGCTCACCGTGATGACATCTCCTGCCCTCACATTGAGAGCAGTGGGATCATGGAGGTTCCAGAAATCCTTGAGTGCTCGGACCTTCAGGATCCCTGAAGCCTCTAAGAGAAGGGGCGAGCCAGGTATCAGGTAAGCATCTCGATCCTCCTGGCCTCACGGATACCCATCCTGTTCCCTTCCCTGGTACCTATTGCGAAAGCCTCAGTTCCCACCCCACCCCAAACCCCTGGATCTTCTCCCACATACACACGCACCTCGCAGTAGCTGCTTGATTTCCCGGCTAGCCTGGGAGGTGGTGAACTGGTTCACAATGTCCAGCGCTGTCTGGTTATACGTGTTCCGGATGTTCACATCCACACCTCCCTGGGGTACGTGGTGTGATATGAGCACATCTCGAGCACTTTGCCTGTTATTTCTCCTCTAGTCCTCCCAGCCACCCAGAAGGGAGCACTATTACCAGTTTCAGATCATATAGATGATATAATGTAGTTTTAGAGACCAGGCCAAGGATGAGTTAGGAAGAGGCAGACTTGGGGTCTGGACCAGTGGGGTCTGCTCTCCAGCCATGCAGCCTTAACATCCTTCAAAGGAAGTGAGCCCTTTTTCCTGCTGCCCATGCAAAAATGCCAAGGCCTGCCCAGTTGGTCTTGGCACAGTATGTTTGCCTGAAGTGACCAGGTGCCTACACCTACCTCTAGGAGCAGCCGTACCACCTCGGTCTTGCCATATAGTGCAGCCTCGTGGAGTGCTGTACCAGTCTTGGTCTGGCGGTTGATCTCAATCCCAGCTCTCAGGAGCTGCCTGTGGTGGGCAGGGGAACAAGCTAACTATTGGGGAATAAGAGACTTAAAGCAAGGACAAAAATGACAGCAGGTTGTCACCGATTAAGCACAATGGACCCACAGGAAGGGTTGAAGAATTGGGTGTGTTGCCTGGGATACCTGATGACTTCTCTGTGACCATTCTTGGCAGCTAAGTGCAGGGGCGTAGTGTAGTTGGGGTCACACGGGTCTTTAGCCTCTCCCTCCAGCAGTGCCACACATAAGTGACTATTCAGTAGTAGCTGGGCCACCTGTAGGAACCTGCATTTAGTTTGGTCCTCCTCCTGAGACCCCCACAGACACTTTGCACCCAGAACCCCAGCTCTGCCAGCCTCACCTTTAGCCGCCCGAATTCACAGGCCAGGTCCAGGGGTGTTTTCTTGGCTTTGTTGACCAGGCACGGGTTAGACTGATGCTGGAGGAGCATTTCTGACTGGGGTAGGGGAGCCGAGTAAGGGCACCTGGTCTGCCAGATCTAGGCCTCTGCCTCGCTCCCTGCCCCCACGTCCCCTGGGGCAGGCTCACATACCACCTCATAGTGCCCATACTGCGCAGCCAGGTGAAGAGGGATCTGCCCGTCCAGCGAGGCAGCATTGACGGCAGCAGAGGCTCGCAGCAACAGCCTCACAGGCTCTAACCGGCCCTGCCAGGCCGCGTAGTGCAGGGGGCGCATGCCTAGCAGGAGGAGGGATGGATTGTGAGAGATGGGGACCTGAGCAGAGTATGTAGCCATCCTGGCTGGGAAGGGAAACGGTCATGTAGCAATGCTGGCTTCACCCAGGTCTGGTCAGCATTCCCACTGACCAAGTCAGAGTTCCCACTGTACCCATACTGGATGACCTTGACCACTGTGCCCACACTGAATGATCTGGTAACCTCAGGACAGTGTTCTAACTTCTCTGGACCTCATCTGAGTAATAGGCAAACAGAACCACCCACTTCTCCCAGAAGCAAAGCTTGAGAGAAGGAACCTAAATCAGTTTGTATAGTCATGTCCTAACAGGAGTAAGTTCTGATCTCAGGGGCTGGGGTGGAGGCCCTACCTTCCCCATGTTGGGGGACACACTGGGGCCTCACCATTACTGTCTTTGATGTCAACAGTGGCTTGAGCCTCCAGCAGCAAGGCTATGAGCTCCAGGCTACCCCCCAAGGCAGCGTGGTGGAGAGCAGAGAACCTGGCATGGTAGACACAAAGTAGGGGGTATTAGCAAGTATTCTCCCACTCCCCCCCTCATGTCCTGGTCTTCCACACCCAGAATCATTCTGGGGGCCGGCAGTGATGGGTTACTTGCCCCCCTAAGCCGGCCAACCTTGCCGTGGGAGCGCACAGCAGCCGGGGCAAAGCATGAAAGAGCTTAGTGTCTCAGCTGAGAGGCCTGTTTGTCTGGCGTCCCTCCCCAGCTGGCCAGGAGGAGGGGGCCGTGGGAGCAGGAGCCCACAAGCTCCTATCCTCCAGGGAGGAAAGGGGCCCAGGGGGAATCTGACCCAAGTGGGCCCCTCCCCTTGCTCAGGGCTAACTCCTATAGGCAGGTGGGTGGGCAGGATCCCCTCCCTCTGGCTCTACACAGGCAGACCCTAGAGATCTTAGTAAATATACTTCAAGGGCCTAGTTGAGGGGAAGGGACTCGGGGCCCCAGGGCCTCTCCCCCTCCCCAGGACTCTTCTCTCAGCGCACTCACCCATCAGCATCCTGGTAGTTGATGTTGAGCCTCTTTGTGGATCCCAGGAGCTCTGCAGGGTGGCGGGGGAAGGGGGAGGGATGCAGAGGCATCAGTGCACATGGCATCATCTGTACTCACCCACACCTTTACCTGGCATTCTCTCCACAGTACCTCCCCAGAGCAGCTGACCTTTTGGTGTGCAGAAGAGCACCTGCCCCATGACCCTTTACTGGGCCTGTCCCTATGGCTCCCAGCCTGGCTTAATGGCATCGAATGTGGGGAGCTGCTGCAGCGCTGGCCTGGCTTCCCTGGGGCCTCAGCACAGCTTGTTTATAGAGCCAAAGGGGGCGGGAGGGGGCACTGGCATGACGTGCCTTCAATGGGACAGGCCCACGGGGTGCATGGTTGGCATTCCTGCCTGAATGGCTTAGGGAGAGAGCCACATTGTCCTATGAGGCTAAGGTGGGGGGGTGAGGTGGAGAGGGGCCCTGGATACTTAAGAAGAGGAGTTGCTGGGCTCCAGGCATCCCTGAGTGGAACCTGGTGGCAGGGCAGCACCAGACACACTTGCACTGATCTCAGTTCTGCATGTGCTAGCCGTGAGTATGGGGCAGGTCTCGATCCCAGAACCTGTCCTTAGAGATGCTTGTCCCTTGTCAGCTATGAACTATGGTAAAAATCACTATTGAGCACTCCTCACATGCCGGCCCTTATGAGCACTATGTTATCTTATATATAGCAAGAGGGGTGTTATATCCAGATGGTCCCTCTGGATCTTGGTGGCCGGCTGGGGAGCACTTACTGACTCAATACCCACAGGCTCTAGTTCAGTGATGAGTGATGCAGAGCCTGGGCAGAGGAGCTGTGAGCACTACCTCCCTGGGGCAGGATGCATGCAGGTGAGGGTCCAGTGAGAGCCAGGCCATGTGGGGACGGTCCCTGAGGTATTGGGGGAAGGAAGAGAAAGCCTTGTCCTAAGTGGCCCCTGTGTCTTGCTAGAACCCACCCCATTGGGGAAGGAGGGGGCCTGGCTCAGCCCAGCCTGGGCAGGGTGCCAAACATGCTGGTCCAGGCCTGCCCCTCAGGCTCTGGTGGGCCCCCAAATACCCTAGCAGCCTGGGCAAGGCAGGGCCTCATTCCAGCAGGGAGGGAAGCAGGGGATGGGAGGGAAGGGGTAGCTACATGTAGGGTGGAGCTGAAGGGCTCTATACCACAAAGGTCAATACAGACCCACGGAGGGCTGGGGTGTGGAGACACTAAGAGGAAACAGAGACCTCCCAGTTTTCCTCTCATCCTGCTGGAACACCCTTGTAACAGAGAATCATTTGGGTCAGGGGCAAGAACAGAGCTTGAGAAACAGGAAGTGCATGGCTCAAATGCTATCTGGGTGACCTTGGCAGGCCAGGGTGCTTCTCTAAGCCACAGCTAGCCCACCCTTCTATGAGCCTGCCACTGGACAGTCTGGGATGATGTGTCCCTTCCGGTGAGGAGCAGGACAACGTTGACAGGAGGGACGCAGGAACAGGGGCAGGGCCAGTCAGGGTGGCTCTGTTCTTTCTAGAACAATGGCCGGAAAGGCGGTGAGGGAGAGGGCCAATGTGACTGGCCCTGGGCTGGGGACACCGGCGGGAGGGTGGAGGGTCCCGGTTCCTGGCAGTGGCTCCAGGAACTTCCTCTGCTGCACAACCTTCTTCCCCAGCCTGGCTCTGAGGCTGGGTCATCCCGAACTCAAGCCCAAGCAGAGGATATGAGCTCAGCCAGCCACCCCAGCCCATCCATTTCCTCTGACCAGGGAAGGAGAGCTCAGAAAGAGGTGGGGAGGTAGAAGGGGAAGGAACAAGGCCGGGTCAACAGCATCCCTCCCCTCTCAGCCACCTGTTCCTGAAGGACCCTGGGAGGGGGTTGGAATGCAGGCAGACATCAGATGGAGAGGCTAAGGAAGCCCCAGCTACTAACTGGAAACTTCTAGCCAGCCCTGCAGGAGGAAAGGCGGATGCTCAGAGGCTTCCCTCTGACAGGAGAACGACATTGGAATCAACTAAAGACCTTGGTCATCACAGAGTCCTGGGCCTTTTCGGATGATTTTAAGTAGAGGGGAGGGAAAGGGGGTACTAGGCAATTGTGATACACGCAGAGGTTTACCTCCAATCCCTCGCCCCCCTCTGACCTTCACTGCCACCTTCCTTATCTGTATACTGGATATAGAAATCCCTATCTCACTAGGAAGCCAGGGAGTTACACGGTTTCCTAAACTCATTAAGTATTGTAAAGGTCACCTTGAGATCTCATTTTTGTCACTAGCTTCTCCAACTTCTCAAAGGACAAAGAAGGGAGGCACGGTGCCAGGGACTCACAAGGAGAGTCAAGCCTGTCACCCTGCATACCTACCTGTACCCTATGCAGGTAAGTTCCCCCCCCCCCCCACACACACCTTAGACTGAAGGAAAGGAAAGGACCTCTTCCCCCATAGACACTTGCCACAGGATGTAGGAAATCTTGGAACCTACAAGCCTGCCTGTAGGTTCCCGCCACCAGCCTCTGACTCCTCCCAACACCCTTCAATGGGCCTCACTTTAACACAGCCAGGGCTATGAGGCCAGCAGCAGTGTGACCAAGGCCCCACTGGGCTGGTGGCCAAAAACAATACAGAGGTGAGGGGGAGGGAGAGTGGCTCCCACTGAGGCCTGAGGCCTTCCCTTGGGGACCTCCTCAGTACCTTCTTCCTATCCTGTTCCCCTTGTCCAGTTCCCCAGGGCACAGGGACCTCAGCCCACAGCTCCATTTCATGCTTGGGTCTCCACCCTGAAGTACAGGTGGGTGCACGCCATTAACGTCTTTCCTTTTGGCACCCACACTCCCAGGTGTGGGTGGGGATAATAAGATGTCTCCAGGTAGCCTGGGGACTCCTTCTTGTGTACAGGGCCCAGGTGTGTCTTGGGGTTAGAGCCCTAGTGCTCGAGAAGAGACCCTCCCCTCAAGGAACATCTTCTCCAGCCTCTGACTAGTGACAAGAACCACTTGCTAGTCTTGGATCTCAAGGACACAAGCCCAGTGGCCTTCTGACATAGCCCAGAGTTTACCCTCAAGTCTAGAGGTATATTCTCCTGGGGGGGGGGGAGTCTCACCACAGAGCGACCCCAGTGATGGGGCATCCACCCCATCTATACATCCACCTCACAGAGCCCAATGGAAACCTCCAGAAACTTAGTTTTGGTCATACATTCCCAAGATAAGCCATGGGGACAGAAGAGTTAGTAATGGTCAGAAAGTACTGATTTTTTTTCTTGAAAACAATTGTCTTTGGGGGCTGGGAATATGCCTCAGTGATAAAGCACTAGCATGTGTCAAGCCATGGGTTCCATCCCCAGAATCCCCCTCCCCAAAGAAACAGACAACATAAAAATCCAACCATTTCAGGCCTGGAGAGATGGCTCAGCAGTTAAGGTGTTTGCCTGAAAGCGACCTAGGATCAATTCCCCAGTACCCACATAAAGCCAGATGCATAAAATGACACATGCATCTGGAGTTTGTTTGCAGAGGTTGGAGGACCTGTTGTGCCTATATTTACTCTCTCTCTCTCTCTCTCTGTGTGTCTCGGTCTGTCTCTGTATCTTTCTGGTTGCAAATAAATAGTAAAAAAAAAATTAAAAATCAACCTCTTTTAAAAAAGATATTTCAGACAACCCCCTAAGTTTAGGCATAAACACAGATACTCTGCTTGAAGTGTGCATATGGCATTGTGAGTGGCCATGACACTATTCAGTCTTTCCCAGTCCACAGCCAGAAATCCCATAGTGCCAAAGAACACATCTGAAAAGCCACCTCCTAGCAGGCAACTCCAAGAGCCGAAAGTCTGGTCTGTTTTGTTCACTGCTCTGATCCAGAGCTTAGAACAGATCATGACAGCACACAGTAGGGCGCATGATGGCACACAATAGGAACTAAATTAAAAAATGTGAAAAAATGTATTTCAACTCTCACTTGGCTGGCAAGAACTCTGTGCCCCCCCCCCCCCATGTTAAGCCACTTGACTGGAGACAGCCAGAAAAGTGGGGGTGGGGAATGGGAGGGAGAAGAAGAGGTTCCCAGCCTGACTCTGCAACAGAGGCACTTCTTATCTAGAACTGGACAGTCCTTCTCAAGTCTGCAGACCACTGTGATGCCCCCTTCCCTCTAAACCTCTCTCTGTAGCTTCAATATCCAGGAGGGCCTCACCTGGATGGTGATGGTTACCCCACCAAGTACTTACTGGTTTTTGCAGCCTTGACCTTGGCCACCAGTTTCTGCACGCAGGTCACGTCTCCATTCTTGACAGCAAGGATTAGGTCCTGTTCACGACCCATCCTGGCCACTAGGCCAGGCTCTGGACTCAGGAGTCCAGGGAGAGGCAGGGAGACAGATCCAACCGAGTGTCAGTGCGCCATGCCTTAGTCCCTTGGAGGGCTCGGGGTTCTGGGGGAGCACATCTGGTGTCCTACACAGTGGGATCGTTGTCAGATGCCAATGTACTCCCTCAGGGTACTCCTGGAGTTGCCACCACAAGCAAGAGCTGGTCTCTGAGGGGGTGGAGGCTGAGTGGAAATCTGGACCGAGATCAGCCTGCAGCTTCCGACGGCCCTGGGATGGGCTGGGACTGGGTCCGCCAATCTTCCTGGGCTGGCTCACAAGCGCTGATGCCTGCCCAGAGAGCAGTCAGCATTCCCTTGAACATCCGGGAGCAGCGGTGGACCACTCTGGGGGATCTGGAAAAGGTGTAGTGCCTTGGCTGAAGGCTGGGCCACAGATGGGAAACAGGACACAGGGGATGAGCAGGACTAGATCTCTAGGGAACCCCAAACCTATTCCAGCTACCAAGGAAGTCATGGAGGGTCTGAGCTAATCAGAGTAGAGAGGGAGCACTGTCTGGGAAGAGCATGTGCAGGGGGAGGAGGCATTCCGGGAGGGGGAGGCTGAGTCACTGGGGCCCCAGGCAGCACCTCAACCTTGGGCAGGAGGGGCCCTGGCAGCACGACACAGTGGGGCAGGCAGGGCCAGCAGCCCATTCTCCACAGCCCGAGGCTCTGACACCCACAGACAACTGGCAGGCCAGGAGGTGGGACCTGGGAGGGTGGCACAGGCAGATGGGCAGGGGTCACTCCCTAAGACTCCTGTCCCCAGATTACTTCTACCTGGGTTTCACTTTAATAGGTGGGTTCCCTAGTCCCACTTAGGGGGTGAAGTAGGGGCTTCTGCTCTGCATTTCTGGGAGCTCTACCTGCTGAACAAGAAGAGCTGTACACGTACACCTGTTGCTGACTATTCGTCACCCTTGTGTGGAGTGAGGAAGCAGCTGGGCATAGAACCAAGCCAGAGCTGGGCACTGCTGGTCAAAGGCCCTCTGAAGCCCGAATCCCCCGAAGCTATAACCCCTCGACTTCACAGCAGAACATCAAGTCAGTGCCTCGGTGGCGGCGAAACTAGTCTTGTGGTATGAGACCCTAGCAGGCCTGGGGCCCTGGCGGGGAACCCCTCATCCCCCAGAAATCCCAAACCCAAGCCGAAGGGCACTCCCCCCACAGGGCAGCGGGAGGACGCTCCTGGCAGTGCCGGGGGTCGCCTGGCTCCCCCGCCCCTCGGAATGCCCCTCCAGCGCCGCGCAACCCCCTAGCCGAGTCCAGCCCAGGCCGAACCCAGAAACAAAGCAGCGAGAGGGACCCGGTGGGCCAAGAGTTGGGGGAAAAGAAGAGAGAGGATGAAAAGGGGGGACGCGAAGAGCAGAAGGAGCGGAGAGATGGAGGCGCCGCCGATCCCGCAAGAGAAGTTAGTTTGCGTCTGCCCCAGGGGTGCAGACCCCATCTCAAACCCCGCACTCTCACCTCTCCCCGCTGCCCCGCCGGGGGTCTGGCTGGCCCTGCCCGGCCCCTGGCACTCTGGACGCTGGCTCCCACTGTCCCCCCCCCAACCCACCCCTTTCTCCTCCTCTTCCAAGGCCGGCTCTGCGCCTCCCGCAGGAAATCCCGCCCCTCCCCCCTCCCTCCCGCCGGATCGGGAGCTAAGGACCGTCCCGGCCGCGCAGTCGGGCTGTCAATCAGAACCCAGGGACACGCCTCCATCCGCACCAGGCCCCGCCCACCCACCAGTC
>PVHP010053222.1:0-10858 GCA_004024765.1 Zapus hudsonius
ACACACACACACACACACACACACACAGGCATAAAAAATGCTTCGGGCTGGGGAGATGGCTCAGCAGTTAAAAGCATTTGCTTGCAAAGCCTCCCAGCCTAGTTTCAACCCTAGCAGCCATGCAGAGCACGGCACGTCTTTGTTCCCAACAGGAAGAGACTCCAACGTTTAGAGGCCAGTTAGTCTGACTTCCCTCTGAAGTGGCAGTTTGTTTGCAACAGCATGAGACCCTGTCTTCAAGCAGGAGGGCCCCAGACACCTTGCAGTTGCCCCCTGGCCTCCAGACATCCACCATGGCGTGCCCACAATACCCAAATAAAGAAATACTCAGTTGCATTTTTTTAAGTCTAAAAGGATGCATTCAAGGCAGATGTTCCGGGCACACAGATGTCATCCTGTCCGCCATGCACCGGGGCCCACGCTCTTCACCTTGGCCCCCTCCCTCGACTCTGAAAGACTCTGAAAGGACTTTCAGTGACTTTTCAGCTGTGCGGGGCTGCGAAGGAAGATATTGACATCCTTGTGTTACTGAGGTTTTTCTAGCTGAAGAAAGTGAACAAGTATGCGGAAGATGAAGTTCTAGAGTTTTCTCTCTCTCTCTCTCAATCTTGCTCTCTCTCAGAAAAATGGACTTCTGTGGGGAGCCCTTCATGCCATAAAATACATCAACATTTGTTTGGAAGGTCTCTGCTCCTCCCCCTACTAACTTCTCTGCCAAACCTTCTCTCTTCCACCTGCAGGCTTTCCTCCTAGAGATCCTGACCCCTGCTGTGACCAAGTTACCTAGCAGCCAGGTTGTTAATTCCCAGTAACCACCTTGCTCCCCTGTATATAAGGTGCTGCCTGCTTGGAATAAAATGAGTTTGATCGGAAATCCCGTCTTGCTCCCCTCCCTCCCGTCTCTTGTTCCCACCCATTCTCAGCCCTTCTCTAGGGCCCTCGCCGAGACCGATCTGCGGGCGGGTAAGGACAGACTTCAAAAACCAACCCTTTGGGGACTGTCCCATTCATGCTTTAACCGGTGAAGCAGCATATTGACCCAGCCCTTTTCTTTCAGTGTATTCCTCTTTGGGCAACGTTTCAGCTTCCCTGTTTGGCATTTGCTAGCCTGCAGAAAGAGGGCAGCTCGGTCTCTCTCTCTCTCTCTCTCTCTCTCTCTCTCTCTCTCTCTCTCTCTCTCTCTCTCTCTCTCTCTCTCTCTCTCTCGCTGGCAGGGCAGGTGTGTGCTCGGTGAGGGCTGCTGTGCTTTGAGAGAGAAAGACTAGGGCTTTCTCACTCCTCTTTGCACTATAGTAAACATAATCTCCCAACGAGAACCCAGACTTTGTGACCTCTCTGCTGCCAAGTAAGGCTCTGAAGATGCAGCAGAGGAAGGGCCTGTTGCATCTCTCTCAGAAGCAAGGGCACCATTTGGGCAGGGTTACCCCAATGCACCTCTCTCTCTCTCTCTCATGGGCCAAGATACAGCAGCTTGAGTCGGTCCTCCTCGTCACCACCCCAACATTTTGCAGCTTCTCCACCAGAAAGGTGGTGGCTACTTTGCCACCCTGGAATCGGCCAAATTTCATGATGCATCTGTGCCTGGGGAACAGAAGAGGCAAACCGTGTCCACACATACCTGGCTGGGCTGGCAGCTTCTGGGCGCCGTGGGGAGGCCTTGGGGAGGTTTGCAAGCTCCTGTGCCATCACTTGCTGGGTGTAGTCATCCTGCCAGGTGTAACCTGTGGGAGAGACACAAAAACTGAGGGGGGGACTCTAACGTGCAGTCGAGCTCTGGCTGGTTTCCCACACGTCCTCCCCCTGCTGCTGACACCCTCCCACTGCGGTTTAGTAAGATCTCCTCCTTAGAGAGGCCTGGCTTTCTTAAGCCTCTAGACCCCATGACAGTCAATGCCTGGCTGCATCGTGTCTTTAATACTAGGCACAGTGAGTGCAGGCTGTGGCTGGCAGGAGAAACAATCTTCATCCGAGTGTCATCTCAGTTGGCAGAGGCTTCGGTACGATGACGAAAACTTGTCCAGATAGGGATCCCTCTCTAGCCGCAGTGCATGTGGACCTTCCCTGCACACACGTGTGCTGCCTGCTCACCACCACGTGTGGACAATGATTCTCCCTAAGCCACCCTGCTGGAAAGCCCAGCATTTGGCTGGATGGGGTGTGTTCCTGGGAGGCAATTATCGTGAGCTTAATGTACTGTATCTCAGAACCAATTACATTATATTTACACTCAAATGTTGTGACAAAGAGCTTTATAACAAGAGGGGAGCAGTTATGAAGGCAGAATCCATGTGACTCTGCATTAATTACACGCACTATGGATCGCATGATAATTGTGCTCAGAATTACCAAATAACTCCTAAGAATAATTATTATGCAATTTGAACGTTTTAGATCTTATGGTAACACGTTCGCACGTAGAGCTACCCCATGCAATTATCCATAATTATCTAATCACCGAATATCATGTAATTACAGGGGTATCTTTTTATGCCCCGTACAAAAACATACTACCCAAACCTTCAAATCAGGACGGTTCTGTGTGTGCCTATGGGCGTGCCTATATGCATGCGTGTGCATGTGTGATGCAATTATGTAGATGCATGCATGTCTGTGCATAGAGGCATGTATGTGTGAGCATGGATAGACACGGATAGGCATGTGGGTACATTTGTGTGTATGTTTGTGCCTGTGTGTATGCCTGTGTGTTGGTGTGCATGCTTCTATTTGCACATACTTGTGCACGAGAGCATGTATGGGTAGGCATGCATGTATATTTGTGCTAATATGAGTGTGCACACATGTGTGCATGTGTGTGGTAAGGAGGTCCAGAACACACACTCTGGATGGAATTAAGAGAAGTACTCAGTAGATATAAGTGGCTTCATGAATACACTTAAATACTTTCTTTTTAAAAATATTTTTATTTATTCATTTTCAAGCAGAGAGAGAGCACACCAGGGCCACCACCTTGTGGGTCTGGCTTATGTGGGTCCTGGGGAATTGAAGCCGGGGCCTTAGGCACTGGAGGCAAGTGCCTTAACCGCTGAGCCATCTCTCCAGCCCTTAAATACTTTCTTCAACTGCTAATCTGAATTTTTAGAGTCTCCAGATGGCAAGATTCAAGTGACTGGCATAGTCCTAAATCCCAGGAGAGCCAGTGGTGAAATCACCAGGCAGACTCTGGCCTCAGCCCCAGCTCCCCCGAGCAGCTCTCTTTGAAATGTAACTCACTGCAGAGAGAGCGCTCCATCCCCCTCAGCCTGCAAGAAGCAGGATCAAGGGTATTTAGAAATGAAAGCCTCTGAAAAGCTGCCTCTCTGACATGTGTGTTCCCAAGTCACTCTCGGCCCATTCCCAGGAACATTGCAATGGTAACACAACAGCTAACATTTGTAGTGAGAAAGGAAGCCGTCTTGAAACACGTCATTCCCCAAGGACAATCTTAATATTAACATCTATCAAGCAATGGAGAATTGTGAGCACAAGGACCATTTCGTGAAAGGTTATTAGCATTTTTAGATAACTGAAATCCCATAACATTTGCTCTCGCCAGAGCACCCGGCCTGAGTGCTCTCAGTGCTGACAACAAATAGCCACGGAGGAAGACAAGCTCTATGGGCCTCAGAGGAGGATCTGGACCCGAGCCCAGGTATCTAAGCTTTCATAAGAGCAAGAAGCAACTGTGCTCTTGGGCTGAGGGGAAACTACACTAAGCAACGACCTGGGGACTTCGCTATCCTGATGAGCTTTTAAGGCTTGTCTTGCAAGAAACAAAGCCCTTGGGAAGAGATGGCTGCCCTGCAGGAGGGAGGACTCATCCACTTAAGAACCTCGAGAAACCATGGACACTGAATGGCCAGGAGTGGAGATTAGCAGCAAACCGCAGAATGTCACCATAGCAAAGGTTGCAGGCCTGACTCGGAGCTAAAGAAGCCAACCCAGAAATACCCCGGGTATCCATGCAAAGCCTAGACAGAGCTTCGGCTCTCTCCTGGTCTGAGGTCATGAAGGGGCAGCCCAGAAAAACTAGAGTGTCAGACAGTGGCTGGCACCACAGGACAGCACAGCCTCTCAGCCCACCAGCCAGCCTGGGGTACCTAGGGCTCATCCCTTCTGAGACCAGAAGGAGTTGACCCCACCTCACACTAAGCATTGGGGAAGGCTGAGTGATGAGTCAAATCTTGCCTGCCTCCATGGTACAGGGGAGACCACCTGAGGGCTGAAACTACCTCTTCCTACCTTCAGATATTGACAAAGCTCCGCAGGAGGGGCAAACCTCCTCCATCCATCAGCAGCAAGGGGCACCCCACCCTACTCGGGCAAAGAGCTCAGGAAAGACCAATCATAGCACAAGGGTTCAATGGGCTTTAGAGTCTCATAATATATAAAAATGCACAGGATTCAGTTAAAAAAAATCACTGGTCCCACCAAGAGGTGGGGAGAGCTCACACTGAATGAACGCAGCCGAGGGACAGCAGCACCGGGAGGGAAGATGTTAGAACAAGACAAAAACGCTGCCATGAGCAATTGTGAACACTTTTGAAGCAAACGAAAGACTAGAAAGTCTCAGCCAAAGCATGGATGATGTAGAGGATTCAAATGGAAGGGTTGCCGATGAAGAAGACAGCAAGCAAATGTCACTGGACTCATTTCCTAAGGGGGTGGTGATAAGTCAGTGAATCACAAGATAGAGCAACAGAAATCACCCAGATCCAACAACATGGAGAAAATAGTCTGGAAAGAAAACAATGAACAGAGCCCTGGTATCTGTGGGGTCATAGCCAAAGTCCTACTCGTGCCTCAAGAGACTCAAGGAAAGAAGAAAGAAGAAAGGGCAGAACGGCCACTCACAAAAAGAATGTTTGAAGCCGGGCGTGGTGGTGCATGCCTTTAATCCCAGCACTCGGGAGGCAGAGGTAGGGGGATCGCCATGAGCTCAAGGCCAGCCTGAGACTACAGAGTGAATTCCAGGCCAGCCTGGGCTAGAGCGAGACCCTACCTCGAAAAAAACTAAAAAAAAAAGAAGTTATTTTTGGGCTGGAGAGATGGCTCAGCGGTTAAGGCATTTGCCTCCAGTGCCTAAGGCCCTGGGTTCAATTCCCCAGGACCCACATATGCCAGACCCACAAGGCGGTGGCTCTGGTGCGCGCTCTCTCTCTCTCTCTCTCTCTCTCTCTCTCTCTCTCTCTCTCTCTGTATTTCTCTGCTTGAAAATAAATAAATATAATATTTTTAAAAATGTTTGAAAACATCTCCACTTTGGCCACAGACATAGACTTAAACACTGATAAAGCTGAGCACTCCTCAGACAGGGAAATCCTAGACCCCTTCCAAGACTCATAATCATCAAATCTCTGAAAACTTAGAAAGAAAAGATATTTTTTTAAAAAAAGATCTTGACAGTGCCAAAATGACACTTTATCTACATAGGAAATAAGGTGCAAATGACAGGACCGGAAACCAGGGAAGCCACATGGAAATAGAACATTTTCAGGTATTAAGGATAAGTAGAAGCTACCTAGCATACATACGTACATCTATCCATCCAGACAGCTAGTGAGTGAAAATCTTCCGGAATGAGGGGAGAATCATGTTCTTCTCATGTGAAGAAAAATAATTGTTTCTTACCAAGTTTACTTGAAAAGGTTTCTTTCTCATTGCTGTGAATAAGTACCCAGCCACGAGCTTATTTATGGCTCACAGTTTTGTGTCAGTCAGGTGTCTGCAGGGACCACCCCTCCCCTTGAATGGGAGGTGTCTGGTTAGAGCTACAACCTAGGTGCTAAAACTGATTGGTCAGATATGAACCAATCAGCTGTCTCTCTGACTCACCTGGGGAGGACTTAAAACTAGCTTCCCTAGAGGAAGTGGCCCCTCTTCCCCCACATGGCGATGGAGTAGAAGGACTGCTGACCCAGGCCTCAGGGAGGTAAGGCCTGGGCCCCTACCCCAGCTGATGGCTCCAGACCTTTTCTCTCATGAACCTCTCTTTCTCATCAAGGGAGCTTTCTGTTATCTTTTCTTGGGCTGCTTATTTAGATAAATAATATAAGTCCTGTTAAACTCTCTGACATGTGCTTTCCCCACACGGGTGGCAGGAGAATTCTGTAGCTTCCCACATGATGACTGGGAAATTTCCCCATCCAAGTCCCCTTTTCCTAATCTACTAAATTAGAATAAATGTGTAATTAAATTTTAATTCTGTCCCTGTGTACAATTCTTTGGCATTAGAGGACAAGAACTCAGAGTAGGAGGAGGGGGAAGGGAGGGTTCCAAAACTCACTCTCTCTCTCTCCCCCCCCCTGTTGCTTACGAATATTAAGTATCAGCAACCCATATCAGTTTCACAATGGGGAAGGCCATGTTGCTAGGAGTGGGAAACCAGCTCTTCACATCAACCAGCAGGAAGCAGAGACAAACAGGAAGTAGGGTCCAACTATGAAGCCTCAAAGCCCAACCCCAGTGACATGTTTC
The DNA here is from genome assembly GCA_004024765.1 of Zapus hudsonius. Lineage (NCBI taxonomy): Eukaryota > Metazoa > Chordata > Mammalia > Rodentia > Dipodidae > Zapus > Zapus hudsonius. The sequence goes on from PVHP010053222.1 coordinate 6,475, forward strand.
TTTCAGCAAAGTTCCACCTCCGAAAGATTCCACAACCTTCCCCAACAGCACCACCAGCCGGGGAACAAGTGTTCCAACACGTGAGCCTATGGGGGGCATTTTATATCAAACCACAACCACCACTAAGTGAACCTCTCTGAACAGAAAGGAAATGATGGAGGAGGACAACGAAGAGCACACAGCTCCCACAACAAGCACTGCTTCTCTTACTTACGCCGTGTGAGGACGGAATCCTATACCATAACACCCCCATCCTTCGAAGGACGTAGAGAGAAAATACAGTAACAATTATGTTATAACTGAGTGTGCAGGCAGAGTGTCAGAGTCGGATACTTTAACCAAAGTGGTGAAATACGACACCAAGAAGCTGTGATGTGTCTTGTACGTGTGAAGAAATATCCAGAACAACCACTCAAAAGACATTCTCCAAAGCACTCTACATGCGATGGATGTTACTTGTTATCACAGCAAATATGTGCAAGTAGCCCTAGAACAGGGAAGGAAAAGTAGGACAAGCTGGATACGTAGCTCAGTGGCAGAGCTACGTCCACACCCAGTCTGCGTACAAGGCTCCAGGTTTGCTCCCCAGCGAAGGAGGAAAGAGCAAGGGACAGCTATGCTTAAACCCTAAAGGATCAACGCCGACATTAAATATTAGCCTGTGATATATACCAATGAAGACATAGACACTGGCTAAAGGTATTTGAAGATTATTCAACTCTAGGACTGGAGAGATGGCTCAGGGATTGAAGGCGCTTGCTTAAAAAGCCTGACAGCCTGGGTTTGATTTCCCAGTACCTACATAAAGCCAGACGCACAAAGTGCATCTGGAGTTTGTTTGTAGCGGCCAGAGACCCTGGCAGGCCCATTCTCTCTCTCTCTCTCTCTCTCTCTCTCTCTCTCTCTCTCTCTCTCTCTCTCTCTGTGTCTTTCTCTCTGTCTCTCTCTGTCTCTGTCTCTGTCTCTCTCTCGCTCTTGCTCTCGCTCTCACTCTCGCTCTCGCTCTCTCTAATAAATAAATAAAATTTTTAAAGAGTTCAAGGTCATTCATTCTATGTTATTGAATGAGTTCAAGCCCAGCCTGGGCTATACAGGACCAGGTCTTGAAAGAAAAAAGCCCTAAGAACCCGGCTGAAGGCTAGGCTCTCCATGGTCCCTGCCACAAGGACTGATCCAGATGGCCCATGGAGGAGGATATCCAGCTGAGTGGGGATGGGCAAGAGGGGCATTGGGGAACTGGGGATAACAACTCATTTTTGGCCCACTTAAGAGTGTAACTCATTATGGACAAGAAAAAAAAAGAAAAGCTAATGAATTTTAAATAAAAATAGAATAAAATCTATCAATTAAACCTGGTTTTGATCCCCAGAATTAGTTATTTTTTTGAAGATTGGTACAATTGAAAAATTTCTAGTAGAAGTTTTCTAAAAGAAAAGTGAGATCACAAATTGCTGCTATAAAGCAGTGAAATGAGATGTCATGGCAGGCCCTCCAGACTTCAAAGGGTAAGAGGAGAAAGAGCAACTCCACACGGATGAATCCGACAGCCCTGGTCAAGAGGATCAGTTCCTCGAAGACGCAAACTCCCACAATCCATCAATTTTGAATCATTATTTATACAAATATAAAGACTCAACATAAAAATTATTTCAATCTCCTCATATCGTATTCTGTGACTAAAATCCTTGTTTAAATCTCAGCAAGATTCTTTGTTGATACAGAAAATAAATTTATATAAAATACCAATTAACTAGAATATCTCGAACAATCTGGAAAAAAGAAATACAGCAGGTAGAATCACTCTAGATGGTCCTGTAACTATTAGAGAACTTGAATGCAGAATTAAACCCTCCACACACACAAAGAAATATATAGGCCCAGTTGGTGTTACTATAAACTCAATCACATGTTTAAAGAATTAACAGGAAAATAGAAGAGAAAAAAGACAGTTCCCAACTTACTTCGTGTGATATTACTCTATTACAAAGGCGGATGGAGACAGTATAAGAGGGCTGGAGAGATGGCTCAGCGGTTAAGGCACTTACCTCTAGTGCCTAAGGCCCTGGGTTCAATTCCCCAGGACCCACCCACATATGCCAGACCCACAAGGTGGTGGCCCTGGTGCTCTCTCCCTCCCTCCTTCCCTCTCTCTCTCTCTCTCTCTGCTTGAAAATGAATAAATAAAATATTTTTTAAAAAGACAGTATAAGACACCGCAGACAAAGCTCCCACATGAATGCAGACACAAAAATCAAATCAAGTCCAATCACCACAGCAAGTCTGAGAACCCATGAAAGGTCAATGGAGGCAGACATCAATGGTATCCAATAGAACCCAGGGCAAAGCTCCAGAGATACTTCAGATGTCCACAATAAAGCAGACTTAAATCTCACCCACCATGACTCAGGGAACTGAGCGGAAGAGGAGGCAGAAAGAATGGAAGACCAGGGTGGGGGAGAATATCCAGAGACAGTGACCCCTCAGCAACAATGCACAAATGGGGAAGAAAAATGGCTCCCTCTGGTGCAGTTCAAACCCCCTAAGCTATGGCAAGATCCAGTATGTGCACCGAGGAGGGACCCCAGTGGGTAGGGGACAGAGAGGAGGGAAATGGGGACACCCCCACAAGACTTGCTCATACAATGTATATACTTATTCATAATAAAGATATTAAACAAAAATAAATAAATAATAAAAAAAGTCCAGCAATCGAGAAGAATTATTCCCATGTAGCTTATCTCAGGGATAAAAGGTTGGTACACTACTTCAAAATCAAAAATCAATTAACAGGCTAGTAGAAAAAAAAAACTACTTTTTCAGACCAATCAATACAAGAAGAATTTTCTAAAAAATTAATACCCATTTAAGATCAAACCTTAGAAAAGTAGGAATTAATGGAAATCATCAACTCAATAACCGGCACCCACAAAAGTCCTTGAGTTAAAACCACTCTTAATAGCAAGATTTTGAGAAATTTACACTGATGCTTTGGAAAAGCACACTTTTTTGTGCAATGTTCTTTTTTTAAAAAATGTTTTATTTATTCATTTTCAAGCAGAGAGAGAGAGCAAGAGCGAGAGAGAGAGCGAGAGAGAGCGAGAGCGAGAGCGAGAGCGAGAGCGAGAGCGAGAGAGAGAGAGAGAGAGAGAGAGAGAGAGAGAGCGCACCAGGGCCACCACCTTGTGGGTCTGGCTTATGTGGGTCCTGGGGAATTGAACCCAGCGCCTTAGGCACTGGAGGCAAGTGCCTTAACCGCTGAGCCATCTCTGCAGCCCAAAGCACACTTTTTTTAAAAAAAATCTATTTTATTAGTTTAGAACTTTATGATTATGTTGTATGTTGTTCATGTTCCCATTGGGTTATACTCATATTCCTTCTCGCCTGCCCCTTCCACGGAGGAGCCTCTCCAGTGGGGTCTCTGGTAGTCACTGTGGGGCCATGAATCCAGCAGTCAGTCAGTCTCTGTGGGGGCCTCACAGAACACCTTCCCACGAAGGCCTCTTACATTCTGTCCATCCCCTCTCCCACAGTGTGGAACTTGTTCGATACAGTTCTGGGAGTGGTAGCTGGTGCTCTATGGCAAGATAAAGAGATAAAAAGGCACGGAAATCAGAAAGGGAGGAATAAAATTATATCTGTTTCCAGATGGCATGCTTATCTACTTGGAAAACAAGGAATCCTCAAAAATTAAACTCTTGGGTATAAAATTGTTATAACAAAACAATAGACTCAGGCTAAAATATTTACAATGGAACAAAGGAAATTACAGAAGATCTAAGAAAATGGGAGACATGCCATTTCATGGATTTGAAGCCTCAACATAAAAAAAATTGGTTCAAGTTCCTCATAGTGTGTTATGTGACTATTTAATATAATTCTTGTTGTTATAGTCAGACACATGGCGCTGGGATGAATCTTCAAACCAGGCACAGTTTTGGGGAGGAAAGTATTTATTGAAACTACAGATTGAGGGGAAGTTCCGTAGCAGCGAAAGAGGCTGGTCCTCTTTCACAGGCCTGAGCCGAGAGAAAAACCCACCACCTACACCACACACACAATAGCAAACAGGCAAGAGAGCCAAGGAGAGAATTTCTTCCCCTTTCTATAGCCCTAGGGTGGGGTTTTGCAATTCTATCCCAGACTTAATGGCTTCCTGAGTCTCTGGAATTTCCTTCCTGCACTGCCCACACAGGAAAGGATGTTTACTTCTAGCTTCTTTGAGCTTCTTTACATCTTGCCTCCTACTGAGAGGCTGCCTTCCTATAAACATCCTCAGAGACCCACCCAAGATAAATAAAAAAGATCAAGTCGACAACAAAACCTAACCACCACACTTGTTTAAATCTCAGCAAGATTCTTTGTTGATACAGATAATAAATTTATA
>PVHP010053223.1:0-10845 GCA_004024765.1 Zapus hudsonius
GGAGGCTAGGAAATATTGCTTTAAATACTACAAGGGTTTCCATCTCTGGTTAGGATGCTGCTGTAAGAGTCTATGGTGTAAGGAAGCCAACACTACCTCAGTGAAGATTGGAATCATTGGAGTTTAGCAGAAATCATAGTGGACTTGAAAGCGACTCTGGGAGAATGAAAGAAATCGCAACCTTTCCAAATATGACAGTGAAGGAGATTGTTTTATCCAGACTTTCAGGTAGGGCTAAAGAATCTCCTTGTCTGGTGCAGTTTCCTTGGGTTTACAGTGCTGATCTCCCTGCAGACAAGTTCAGCAGCTGTACAAGAACTTTGCAGCAATTGCTGATTTCCAAAGAAGCATTTTCAATGATGATAAACATGAAATCTTGCTTTTGGGCCTCCAAGTAGGAGGCAGCTATCTAATTTGAAACATTCATTCTGAAATGTATTTGTGCAAATTTTAGAGACACCTATGTGGAACCTCAGTTTTCATACCTGCAAGGTGAGTGTAATACCAACGTCCAGGACAATGGTGCTATGCAAATGCAGTTAGCATACAAACCAGACTAGCCTCTGACACATAGCAGGTGCTTATTGCAATTTATGTGGACTTAGTTCTTTCCTTTACTCTTCACTTGTGGTATTACAAGTGAAATCTTGTGTCTCTTAGCGCTTGGGTCCTCTCTTCACTCATGGCACACAGGAACACTATGATCTAGTTTTGCTGTCTCTCTATGTCCCCTCCCCAGTGCCAACTTCTTAAACTTCTAAATCTCTGTTTTAATTTGAAGTCAGATATAAAAGCACTCAGATACTGGGTTGGAGAGATGGCTCCACAGTTAAGGTGCTTGCCTGCAAAACTGGATGACCCGCGTACAGTTTCCCAGTACCCAAGTAAAACCAGATTCATAAAGTGACACATGCATCTAGAGTTCATTTGCAGGTGCTAGAGACCCTGGTGTACCCATTATCTCTCTGTCTATTTCTCTCTCTGCTTGCAAATAAATCATTAAAAAAACACTCAGCTATAAATGAAAAAAATACCAAGATTAGAGATTAAAGAAAGGTCACATTTTTGAGCCCTCAAAAGGTCATTTTATATTTCAAGGTATAAAAACCGTGCTCAAATGTATAAAGATAGACTTGATAGGAAATTAAATTTGGAGCTTATTTGGAAAGAGCTTTTCATGTTGTATAAAATAATCTATCACCTTTGTATTGCAAAAATATTGATATGTTTCAAAATTTATTTGTGCTGTTTATCTTAAGTATGGGTGGGTGTATGTGGTGTACATCCATATGTCTGCAAAGGCTTGTGCTCTGTGCATCCATGTGCAGAGGCCAGAGGATGTTGTTGGCTATCCTCCTCTATTGCTCTTCTACTTGATTTCCCTGAGACAGGGTATCTCAATGAACTTGACTTCATATTGGTTTTGAGTTAGATTGGCTGGCCCACAATCTTCCTTCTCTCCCCACTCCCATAGCACAGGGGTTATAGGCATGTGCTGTCCCAGGTGGCTTTTAACAGAGGTGGTTGGAATAGAATTTGGGTCCTTATGCTTACATAAAAAATGCTCTCACCCACTGGGCCATCTCCACATTCCCGAAGATTTTGAAGTACATTAAAAATAAGCCAAAATCTAGACTACAAGTATGTTTTTTTGAATGTCAGGTACATTTTCATTGAGGTTATGTCTCATGGGACAAATTTGCTATTGAAGTTAATTTAACATATCCTGCCCTTTTCTTCTCCACTGCTATGCTTTGGACTCTTCAGAAACTCCTTAAATTTCTTGCTTCCACACAGACTGGAACAGAGGCACAAGGCCACCAAGACAGGCAGCCCCAGGGACAGACTATCCCCCACCCTGCCTGCCAGCTTTCTGCTCAAAGATTTGGGGCCATTAACACAGGCTCATTTTAGGTCATATTTCCTGGAAGAGTCCATGACTCTGAGGCATGTGTGAAGGAGGCCAGATGGGAGTAAAGCCCAAACCATTCCTACGAGTAGAGGGAGGAGGGGGATAGGAGTGATCAGAAGCTGGACTCCCATTCAATTTAATGGAGGCTCCAGCAACCCACAGGACCCATAAGAAGACCCTTGTCGCAGTTGAAGATGAAGATAAGAGCTGTTGGCTTTTTCTCCATCTTTGTGAAGACTAGCCTTTGGAGAGGGGTAATGCTTACTATGAAGAAGTTCCATTTATTTAAGTGGAATAAGAGCCTTATCCTTGGGACATTTGGGCAGCCCACCTCACCTTCCTCTATACCCTCAGTGAGTTTCTTGAGCAGGGGAATTGCTTTGGTCATCCCACTGAAAGCTAAAACCTCTTCATCCAATCATGTCTGTTTTATCTTTCATTTATTTATGTTTAAATAAGTGGAAACTTTATATGTACAATTCATGTGTTGGTACCACATTTTATCTGATTTTTAACCCTCAGTACTCCCTAAATGTGCATGTAATTTCTAGTTCTTTGTTCTGCCTTCTTGAGACTGCTCGGGCCTTTTGAATTCCATCCAAACTCTTCACGGACAGGACTTTGTTTTACTCATGACTCTTTCCCATGTTCCTAGAGCAGGGATTGGCACAGGGTAAGCCCTTGATAAATATTTGTTAATTGATTGGAATACATAAATGACTAAATGTAACCCAAATGGGAAGCATGCAACTCCTTGTATGGAAGTAATAAATACAGTCATCACAACTGTCAGAGGACCCTGGCATGAGCTCTGTTTCACAGATGGAGAAATAGAGGCAGAGGAAGATTAATTCTCTTGCTCAGTCAGTCCCGGCTGCTGAGAAGTGCTGTATTCAGGAGCAGAAGCAACTGGATTCAAACTCTAAACTCACACCCCACTCGTGTTCTTAGTAGATTTTCAGTACCAGTTACTTCTTTCCTTTCTCCTTTCCTCTTTGTCACCATGAGGGCAAGCTGTCCACAGCTGGATGCTCCAGATACCTGCCCAGATCTTCACTATAGCAACCACTTTGCTCCACCTCGCTCCCCTGTATTTAAGGCGTTGCCTGCTTGTAATAAAATGAGTTTGATCAGAAATCCGTCTTGCACCCTCTCTTGCGTCTCTCGTTCCCACCCATTCTCATCCCTTCTCCTAGGGCCCTCGCTGTGACCGGCCCGTGGGCAGGTAAGGACAATTTCATAGATTCAGTTCAAGACAGGAGAGCTTACATGAGTCAAGACTCCGGACCCCCTCACTCCCAGGCTGGTTTTTCAGTGCTGGCCTCTTAGAGGGGAACTGATTCCTATGAGTTATCTTTTAATGCAGCCAAGGACCAACACAAAGCTATAGGGTATATGGTGCTCCTGAGGAAGCATTATCTCATGTAACCAGTCACCTTCCTGGAGGTTTGGTCAGTATAAGAATTCTACTACGTCATTTCAAACCTGAGGAAGCACAGGCCCAGAGGTGTATGGGAAGCAGCTAGGAAGCAGGGTTTCTAACTCTACCTCCTGTTTACTCTTTCGTTCTCTTTTCTTCTTTGTTGGGGGATGGGAGGTAGGAATTAAAGCATTCATGTTCTCTAGATTTAGGGAAGGTCATTTGGAGTTCTGGCACACAAGTCTCTTTTGCTTTTTCTTATTAGGAAAACTAGGACTCTGAGGCACTAAGAGGTTCAGGATTAACTTTGGTCAAACAGTGGTGTAGTTGAAGCAGGGACTTTACCGAAGCTGGGATACTAGAATTAAACTTCACCTCTAGAAGCCCAAGTGTCCCTCTGTGTGTGGTATGTGGGCATGCATGCATGTCCGTGTGTGGGGGGCACACATGTACACATGCTCGTGTGCATGCAAAGGACAGAAGCTGATGTCAGATATCTCTCTTGATCACTCTTCACTTTATTTACTGAGACAGGGTCTCTCACTTGAGTCCAGAACTCATTAACTTGGCAAGTCTAGCTAGTGAGCTGCCTCAGGAATCCCCTGCCTCCACCTTCCAAGTGCTAAGATTACAGGTGGACCACTAATCTTGCCCAGTATTTGCTTGGGTGCTGGGGGTCCAAATTCAGGTGTTCACACTTGCACAGCAAGCACTATATTACTGAACCACTTTCCCAGCCCCATAAATACTCCTTTTTAAAAGTTTTTAATTTTTGTTTTTATTTTTTATTAAATTAATATCTTTATTATAAATAATTATAAACATTGTATGAGCAAATCTATAAATACTTCTTTTATATCAATAGTTCTTGGGGGTCTAATCAAAACCTCATCTATCTTTCCTTTAATATAACATAGTTAATCTTTAAAATTAAAAAAAAGTAAAAATTTAAAGCCTAATTTACTTTAAATGATCTCAGGCTATGTTCCGCTGCTCGCCACAGAGATATCCAAGGAGATGCTCTTGGGAGAAGTTACTTCCTATAAAGTGCTTTTTGTACCCAGTTTCATCAGCAAAACCTCACAGTATCTTTCAGCAGGCAAAGGAGGAACAAGACTATTTTTTTATTCCCCTTGAGTTTCATAAAATCTTAACGCAAGTTTGGCAGTCTTTCCGAGGCTGAGTTTTAGAACACAACTTCCAACTTGGAGACAAGTAACTTGGAAGGCATGATGCCCTTGCATTGCCAGATGAATAAGGTCTGATTTTTCTGATCTCAAGGGCAGAGAAGAGTAATAGCAAAGGTGGCTGTCACCAGAGAGAAGGTACCCCAAAATAACACACACCCTCTTCTTGAGAAAAATGGCTTAGAAGATTGCATGCTGAAGTTCTGTTTTTTTGTTTGTTTGTTTGGTTGGTTGGTTTGGTTTTTCAAAGTAGGGTCTCGCTCTAGCCCAGGCTGACCTGGAATTCACTATGTAGTCTTAGGCTGGCCTTGAACTCACAGTAATTCTCCTGCCTCTGCCTCTGGAGTGCTGGGATTAAAGGCATATGCCACCACGCCTGGCTTGAAGTTCTGTTTTTATGGTAGGAAAAAGTCCACTCAATCCCAGGACTATAGGAGCTTCTCACACCCATGGCTTGCGATCCACTGCAGTGTTCAAGACCGTGGGAGCTGTGCTGTTTAAAAACATCAAGATGAGGGAGATCCAGTTCCTCTGAGCCTGTGGAGTGCAGAAGTTTGAGATTATAATGACAAAGACATGACAAATTTTAAAAAGTACTTAACTCCCTTTTGAGACTGAGGTTGTGAAGCTCCTATCTGGTTTTTTCTCTGATGGCTGCTCTCAAGCTTCCAGAGGAAGAGATCACGCGAGGTAACCACTGAGAGAGGAGAGATTTCGGAGGATCTCAGCTAATGCCACCAAAAGCAAAGATGAGTCCTCTGTTGAAGGTGACCCAAGTTACAGTCATTATGAAGTAGATAATGACTGCTTAATTATATTGGGGTGGTTTGCTGTACAATTATTGATGATAACAGCCCATGACCTTCTTGAGAGGTTGGATGTGAACCATAGTCCACACTATTTAACAAGGACAAATGCAGTATCTCATATTTAATTTATGTTTTAGACATATTTACTTCTTATTTACAAGTGAGAGAGAAAAAAGGAGGGAGAGAGAGAGAGAGAGAGAGAGAGAGAATGGGCATGCCAGGCCCTCTTGCTGCAAATGAACTCCAGACACATATATCATTTTGTGCATTTGGCTTTATATGGGTACTGGGGAACCAACCCAGACCTGCAGACTTTGCTAGCAAGCATCTAACGCACTGAGCAATCTCCCCAGCCCTAGTCTTACATTTAGACTCAAAAAGGTTATTTGAATCTAACTATGATGTATTTAATATATGCCTATGGATAAATGGTGAAGGAATGAGTCAAATAATCTTGGGGGAATACTTTAGAAATAGTTCATGAGAGCTGTAATAGACCACATCTCTAATTCTCATATATACTCACATGATTTTATATATCTATAGAAAATCTAGGAACCATCTTATCACCTTCAGAATGGCATCATTAATGAAACAAATAACAGAACTGTAGAGAAGGGTCAGCAGTTAAGAGTGCTTTCTGCATGTTCTCTGGTCTTTCTACTTACACACACAGGGTGTTGCATCTCCACATACAAACCGCAAAACCCCACTAAACACATCACCACCACCACCACACATACTAACACACACACACACACACACACACACACACACACACACACACACACAATAACATCAATTTTGTTGGCAAGGGCACCTTCATCACAGCTGGTAGGAATGTAAGCCAATTCAGTCTGGAGGGTTTTAAAACACTAAAAATAGATCTTCCATATGACCCAGCTATACTACACCTGGTATTTACTCAAAGAACTCTAAATCAACATCATATGACAGAGATATTTGCAAATCAATGTTTATGCTATTCACAATAGCTAAATTATGGAACCAACTTAGGTGTTTGAGAGCAGAGGAATGGGTAAGGAAATGTAACATACATACATATATATTTACTTATTATATATATATATATATATATATACATGTATATATGTATGTATAATGAATTTTTTTCAGCCATAAAACTGAACTAAATCATTTGTGGTTGTCTTCTGAAGAAATGTGATACAATCTCCACATTATGAATGGAGAAACTACCTTGTGTGATCTCTTCTTCTGGAAGCTTGAGCATATTCAAGCGAGAGAGAGAGAGAGAGAGAGAGAGAGAGAGAGAGCTGGAAGCATTCTCCAGTCCATGCACTAATTGTCTGAAGAGGTTTGAAGAAAACAGACCTTTCATACCCTCAGAGTCCAAGCCTTATTAATAGAAGGTTGGCTCATATAACCTAAAAAATTCTTCTAATTGGAGATTCTAGGAATACTTAAAGAACTCAGTTGTCCAGTGTTGAACCATCAGCTAAGAATCAAGCAGCCCATCACCTAATCTGAGCAGATTTCTGAGTTATTTGGGGACTAGCACCACGGCTGGCCAGTCAAAACGACAGTGATGATTGCTTGGGAAGAGAAAGGGAATCTGCAGCTTCTCGTGGAGCAGGTGCATGGCGGCTCTCAGGCTTTGAAACAAAGTGCTGTCGTGTTTACTGTTCACACTCATCTTCAGTGATCGCTCAGAGCGTTTCTGAGACCTGGTACAACGGAGATATACCAGCATCTGTGTCATTTCCAAATAATCCAGCTGTTATGGCCCTTTCATACTTCTATGTCCTTACAGATTAGAATATGAAATGACTGTGAAGCCTGGCAGGCCATGGCACCATGCTAACCTGGGTAGGAATGATGGATCACAAGCTTCCTTGTGGATTCTTTGTCTCTAGCGAGGTAGCAGGTCCTTTGGACAACTCACTCTCTGAATCTCACTTCCCTCATGTGTGTAATAAAAGAGGGCCATTTAATCACTGTTCAATCTTTAAGTAGGAGTTTGATTTACAATCTGACAAAAATTCTGTTTCTTTGGCCTCAGTGGTAAATGAAGAAGCAAATTGTATTAGTCAGCTTACTGTAGTACAACATGACCACGATAGCAGTGGCTTCACTACAAGTTTTATTTCCTGTTCAGAGGTTTACTGGTCAGGTGGTCTATGGATTGCATTTGTGTGTAAATCAGGTTCTATTTTTTGTCTTATGTCTCTTGTTCCAGGGTTCAGAGGGAAGAAGCGCCATCCATTTGGGCATTCATTTCTCATAGTGGAGGCAGGAGAGGGGGAAAGACTGACAACGCAAACCTTCTGTTACTTCCCAACACAGCCCAGTGACCAGAGCCAGGTAGGTGACCACACCTGAAGGGCAGAGAGATCAACCCTGCCCCATGGTGTCAGGGAGGGGAGAGTGAGCACTTCCTGTGTAATAAGGTTATATTTTGGACTCCCTAACCTCCAAGACTAGGTAGGTAAATCTACAAGAGTGTTTTCTTTCTCCTTAATCTGAAGTTAGTCTTCTTAATTTCCAGAACTTTCTTGGTACCCCATCCCTTCCCAGGTTGACTGATTCTTAGGGGAAGTAGGAATGCATTTATTAAAATTTGAAGTCAAACTTTATCCCTGTGTGGACTCAAAATAATGGCTATCAGTGTTTCTGATCTTCCATGGCATTGAGGGTCTAGATATCACTTTGACTAGCATTGATCTGTATAATGACATCAGTGTTCTTTTGTGATCTTCAGTGTGTAGAACACGTGGAAATTGGGAATTATTTTCTCATGAAGTGGATGCGTGCTCTGACCAGATGGATTTGTAAGCTCAAACAGGCAAAAACAAGAGGCCATTCCTCACGGATACACCCTCCTTCTACACAGGAGGACTCCATAAGCTGGCCACTACTGACCACTGTTCTGGCTAGCTCTGTTACATTGTCGTAAAACTTGATCCAGGCTTCAACAATTGGCTCTGTCAATGGTTGTATGATGGGTATTGAAAGTGAGTGATGTTGTATTTACCTGGATCAATAATTCTCTAAAATTTGGAAAAGTGAAGAGGTAACATGATAAGTACAAGGAAACCATGTTATCTACTCTAATTCTCCAATAACGGAGTCCTGTCTTTCTTTGAAGTTGAATGGAGCCTGAGTCACAAAGAACCTGCATTAATTACGAAAGCATTAATTACGCAGGAGGCATCACCATACCTGACTTCAAAACATACTACAAAGCCATAGTAACTAAAACAGAATGGTATTGGCAGAAAAATAGACAGTCTGACCAGTGGAATAGAATTGAAGACCCAGCCTTTAATGCAAGTAACTTCAGCTTCTTAGTCTTCAACAAGGGTGCCAACAATGTAAGCTGGGCTAAAGATAGCATATTCAACAAATGGTGCTGGACAAATTGGATAAACACGTGTAAAAAAATGAAAATAGACCCACTCCTTTCACCATGCACACAGATCAACTCCAAATGGATCAAAGACCTCAATATCAAGCCTGTAACCCTGAACACCCTGGAAGAAAAAGTAGGAGGAACCCCACATGAGATAGGAGTAGGGAACAACTTCCTGAGCAAATCTCCAGTAGCCCAGGAAGTGCAACAGTCACTTAATCAATGGGACCTGATCAGGCTCAAAAGCTTCTGTACAGATAAAAACACTGTTCTCAAAGTCAATAGACCCCCTTCAAACTGGGAGATGATTTTCTCCAGCTACAACTCAGACAAAGGCCTAATTTCCAAAACCTACAGAGAACTAAAAAAAAATTAATAACAAAAAAGCAAACTGCCCCCTCACAAAATGGGGCACTGATCTCAACAGAGAATTCACAGAGGAGGAAACACAAATGGCCTTTTCTCACCTGAGAAAGTGCTCAGCATCCTTAAACATCAGGGAAATGCAAACCAAAACCACAATGAGATAGCATCTTTCCCCAGTCAGAATGGGAATCATAAAGAAAACCAACAACAATCGTTGCTGGCGAGGATGCGAGGGGAAAATGGAACCCTCATTCACTGCTGGTGGGATTGCAAACTTGTTCAACTGCTATGGAAAGCAGTGTGGAGACTTCTGAACAGAATGGACATAGAACTACCAATGGACCCAGCTATCCCTCTACTAGGCATCTATCCACAAGATGTCACATCTCGATGCAGAAACATTTGTACAACTATATTTATAGCAGCTCAATTCATAATAGCTAAGAATTGGAATCTACCCAAATGCCCATCCATGGAGGAATGGACAGCAAAACTGTGGTATACTTACACGATGGAATTTTACTCAGCTGAAAGGAAAAATGACATATCAAAATTTAGGAAAAAATGGTCTGACTTTGAGCAGATCTTACTAAGCGAACACTCAAAAGAACAGAGAATCAAACACCGCATATTCTCCCTCATATGCAGTCCTTAACCAGGATAACCATAAACTCTACGCAGACTAGTAGAAAGAAGTGAGAGGTTATGAATGAGGGGTAAGGGATGGGGGGAGGGGAATGGCTTAAGCATTAGGTTAAACCATATTAGGTTCCAAAACATAAAATCCTCAAGAGCATACTGTAACCTATTGAGAAAGTAGTGGGAGTTGACTGGCAAGAGGGGCCATGAGTGTTAGGGGACAGAGTCTAAGCCTGTGAACAATTAGATCAGTCTGACAACCCTGGCTCCAACCACTGGTTCCTTCCCTCACTGAGATGTTGACCAAAGTGACCCATGAGGCTCCAACAACAAGATAGAATTCTGTCAAAGCCCTTGATTGCCCTCCCCAGGCCTGAGGCAAAACCCTGTTGCTGAAGAAACCACAGAATGCTATAGACTAGCATTGAGAGACACTTTGATGTCCGGAACAGTATCCAGCTCCCAGAAGGCAGTTAGTGTAGTGCTGGAAGGCACTGCACAGGCTGCCAGGGGAAACTGATCAACAACAGCTGGAGTAAACAGAGACCACTGACATGAAACACAATCTGCAGCCATGAGTAGGCTGACCACACCTCCTAATGGGAGAGAACAGCGGACCAAGAGAGGAGCACTTGTGTAATGGGAAAGTCTGGGTCTGGGGGAGACAATCAACAGCTTTCAAATTCGGCCAAATTTTCCACTTAGTGAGGGGGAGCCCTTGTCTGGAACTTGGGATGCAGGGCGATAGGCACCGGATCCCATACTCTTGGGCTCCCAAAACAAGATGCACTATGGGAGAGATTGACAGGGAGGCTACTAAAAATAGAATCTAGGTAATCCAGAATTGTGTATATTTGTTAACCTACACTGACTGGAGATTATGTTTGTGTTTTTCAGGATGCAGTAAGAGAGCTGGAGCCCATCTAACCCTACCAACCAACCATAGGCTGATAGCTGAGATCTGGGTAAGAGAGGAGCCACCACAGTCATATCGTGGAGGATCCATATGGAACCCCACAGAAAATGATAGGATGAACAATGAGACCCACAGCCACAGCCATTCAATCAACACAGGATAAGCCAGTGAGACAGAAACCAATGATTTTTGACACAAAGACCCC
>PVHP010053224.1:0-10840 GCA_004024765.1 Zapus hudsonius
AGGGTTGAGGAGATCATTCATTTTGTAAAGCCATGGAGACCTGAGTTTGATCCTCAGAATTTATGTAAAAAAGGTTGAAATGATGGCATGTGTTTGTAGTCCCAACCCTGATGAGACAGAAATTGTGGGGATCCCTGAGACTTAACTAACCAGTTAGTCTAGCCTAATTGGTTAGTTTCGGGCTAGTGAGACCTTGTCGCCAAAAAAAAAAAAAAAAGGTTGTCAGCACTTGGGCAATGCTACCTGAATTTGTCCTTTGGTCTTCATGCACACACACAGGCTAACATACAAGAAACACTAGTATCACTCATATGCTTCTTTGATCCATAATTGCTCTTAAGCCAGGTCTTTATCATAATACTGAAGTAGGGCACAATAAATTTTTACTGTGCTTTTCATTTAGGTGAAGGGTCACAGAGCAAGCCACTTAGAATATCAAGTTTATGATTAGTTAAGGAAGAAGAATCCACCCTGAATTTTTTTATTTTCCATTTAAGTAGGTTGTTCTGGGGTTATGATGTGTCTAATTGCCCTAAATGTATTGAGTATGTTCTCGCCTTTGGCTAAAAATGTATGCTGAACACATGCAGGATTTCACTGATACTGAATAAGTTCATGAGATGGTTGTGTTCATTTATTTGCTAAAAAATGCTTGAGTGCTTACTGTGTTTCAGGGACTTTTTTTCTTGGACTTGAAGATGTAAGGGCTAACAATATACATTGGAAGCTTCTAGAAAGAGGACAGGAGAGCTGAACACTTTGTTTGTTTGTTTTTTGCAGTGCTGAGGACCGAACCCAGGGCCTTGTGCTTGCTAGGCAAGCACTCATCCACTGAGCCAAATCCCCAACCCCTGAACACTTTTAAAAAGTGACGAGACAGTTATTCTTTTGAGAATAATTACTTAATAAGTAACTACTTCTAATGGCTGTCAGTGAGCAGCTGCTTTGGGCTTTAGAAGTCATAACTCTAGGATTTAACAGTAGACAAATCTTTTGTGCTTCTCCAGGATAGCACTGCCACAGAGCAAGTTATTATTATTGACATTATTTCACTGTTAGTATAATTAGATTAAAATGACAGTTCTTAAGAAATATCATGAGCTTTTAAATTAAACTATTAAATATGTTGTGTTAGTGTGGTAATGCATACTTTAGAAAATATGCATATACATTATTTTTTTGTGAAGGCAGGACTGCTAGACAGAAGAAAGCTGTTGTGGGCCATTCACCACTGGAAAGTAAGCACTGCACATTTCTGATATATGCAGACTGAAGCCTGCAAATCATTTGTTCATCTGCAGTTTAATCAGTAGTTTTAGCCACTGTTTGTTATGCTATTTTAACCAAATGAAAAGATTGTCTTAAAATTTAAATTTTTCTTCTTAGAAAAAAAAATTAAGATAATCTTAGAACACTCTGTTTTTAGTTCTGATTTCCCTCCTTTCACAAAGCTTTCCTTTTTGCTCCTTATGACATAGTTTTATTCTTTGAGTTAGTAATGCTAAATTTTTCTTTCTACTATATAGAAAATTAAAAAGGATCCTTATACAGCAACTATGGTAGGATTTTCCAAAGTTACAAACTACATTTTTGACAGTTTGCGAGGCAGTGATCCCTCTACACATCAACGACCACCTTCCGAAATGGCCGATTTTCTTAGTGATGCTATTCCAGGCCTAAAGATAAACCAGCAAGAAGAACCTGGATTTGAAGTCATCACACGAGTGAGTGGGCATTCATATAAACATTGCTCGGATGTTGTAATATGAGAATGTGTGTATACTGAGTACTATGGAAATAGACTTTGTTTGGTGATGCTTACCCATAAACCATTCTTGTAGTTGTTTGCTAAATTATGGCAAATGTTTATGTATATTCAATACTGATTTTGAATTTGCTGCAATTCTAGGCTTGCTTATAGTTTAAAAAATCATAAATAGCAAAGTTATGGTGCTTAATTTTTCTATCTCTAAATGCTATTTTCTGAGTTAACAGCATTTGCTAATTTAATAAAAAAATTATAGAAATTGCCAAATAGAATGAATGGATATTGAATCAATCCTGAGAATTACAAATTTTAGTTTGGAAGAAAAGCAAATTTTAGGATATGATTAATGGGATAATTGTATATACAATCTCTTCTTAATAATGTGCCATAGGGAAAAAAAAGGAGTTTGAAAATTCTTATTTTATTGCTAAAGCTTATATCCCTAAGAGTTAGCATCAGGAAGGAACTGTGTATTACTCTCCTATGATTCAGAAGTGTGGTTTGCAGCCTTTAAAAACAATGTTTTAATCTTTTTTTAGTGTGTATATGTGTGAGTGTGGGAATGTGTGTGCATGTGCTATGACCCATGTGCTCAAGTGTCCGTCCTCACCATCCACCTTAATTGTTCACACTGCATAGGCCAGGCTAGCTGGCCATGAGCTTCCAGGGATTCTCTTGTCTGCCTCTCATTTCACCACAGGAGTGCTGAAGTTACAGATGTTCACACCACTTGTGTCCAGCTTTACATGGGTTCTAGGGATCTGAACTCCAGAGCTTCATGCTTTTCCCACTGTGTGCCATCTCCCTAAGAATTATTTTTTTTACTCTAATAAGTAGTAACTCAACCAAGTTAATGCAGTGAGTGGACTAAAGTTTACAGGGACAGATAGAACTTATCAAACTTTTATCTTGTTACTTACTATATGTATAAAATACAGCTAGCCATGTAAGCAAAATTCAAATAACATTAATGACTTAATTGTACCGTTGTCTTTATCTTCATATATTCGTTAGCATAAGATGTACAGCAAAAGAAAAATTAAGTTTATAAAAAGTAATTCTGACTGGAGCTGTGGAAATGGCTCCAGGAAAAAGCACTTCCTGTACAAGTTGTGAGGACCAAGTTTGGATCCCCTCACCCCAGTACCCACGTTAACTGCTAGGTGGGTGTGGCAGCTGTCTGTCTCAGTGCTTGATAGGCAGAGATGGGTGATTCCCAAAGCATGTTGGTTGGCTGGTATAGCTGAATCAGTAAGTTTTAGATTCAGTGAGAGATACTGTATCAAAATAAAAACAAACAAACAAATAAATAAATAAGATGGACGGTGAGAAGGATACATGATGTTGACATCTGACCTCCACATACACACATGTGTACAAATGCATACATACAAAGGAATACCACACATATACAATACAGGGAAAAATGAGAATACATGGGTAGTGGTATGTAAATTTTATTTTTGTTGAAATAAGTATTTTTGTTGAAATAAGTGAATATTAAAGAACTAATAGATGGACAGGTATAGCATGTTATAGAAAATTATAACATGGTTTCCTTCTGTGAAGAATCATTGATTTTACTGTATTTAGCATTTGCATTTTACTTGTTTCCTAGCTAATGAAATATTTTGATATTGACAGCTAAGTAAAATATCATCATATTCAGCATATTCAGTGTGGTGGCATTTGTAGTTTTGATAAATACTATTGCAGGCCATAGGGTTGTGCCAGAGAAATTTGATGTCTAGTACAAATGAATTTACCTGGACAAGGCCTCAAATACAAAAGTACTTATTGAAAATGTTCTCAAATGCAGTTAAAAATAAAACCACTTTAAAGAATTGGGGTTGGAGAGATGGTTCAGTAGTTAAGGAGCTTGCCTGCAAAGCCTAATGACCCATGTTTGATTTCCCAGTATCCATGTAAAGCCAGATACACAAGTGGCACATGCATCTGGAGTGTGTTTGCAGTGGTTAAAGGCCCTGGCACACCCATACTCTCTCCTCTCTCTCTGCTTACAAATAAATATTTTTTTTTTCAAATAAATATTTTTTAAAAAATCAAAGAACACACACGCGCACACACACACACATGCAACGCACACACGCACATGCGCACATACACGTACATGTATGGGGCCAGAGAAATGACTCAGTGGGTAAAAGTGTTTCTCATGTAAGCATGACAACCTGACACATCCAAGTTTGATTCCCCAGCATTCATGTAAACAGTTGGGCATAGCCATGCATATATGTAATCCCAGTCCTGTGGGGGGGGGGAGGGGCAAGATAGGAAAACTAATGGGACATGTGAAAACAGTTCCATAATCAGTAAGAGACTCCATCTCAAGGAAGCCCATGGATGATCAATGGAAGGGGACATTTGATGTTCTTTGTTGGCCTCTGTGTGCACAGGGTTACATGCATTTGCATACACACATACCACTCCATACTATACCACACATACTACACACACACACACACACACACACACACACGCACACACACACACACACACGCACAAGAAAACAAAACACCATTGTGTCGAAGGGTCTCAGAATTTGTGTGTTAAATGTTTTGTACTTATGTAATTGAAAGAACTTTTTTCTTCAATGACAAATGTTTTTGGTCTTCAAGATCTTTGTATTTGTAACCCAGTTGTTTGTGTGTTTTATAGGAGGAAAAATGTAATGCCAGCTAATATAGTTCATACAGGAGTATTGAAAAATAAGGAAAGATATTAGGACATTAGAACTGGTATCTGAAAAATAGTATTTTACACTTAGTTTCTTAACCCTTGATTTCATCTCACTGACTTAAGAAGTACTTCTGTTTATCTTATTGTAGATTGATTTGGGAGAACGACCTATTGTTCAAAGGAAAGAGCCTGTATCACTGGAAGAATGGACTAAGAACATTGATTCTGAAGGAAGAGTTTTAAATGTAGATAATATGAAGCAAATGATATTTAGAGGGGTAATTTAAATACTTTTAATTGACTATATTATAAATCACTATCAATCAGAATTTTTGGTTTTGGCTCTCTTTTTGAGAAAGAAGGAATTTTTTTTTTTTTTTTTTTTTTTTCGAGGTAGGGTCTCGCTCTAGTCCAGGCTGACGTGGAATTCACTCTGTAGTCTCAGGGTGGCCTTGAACTCATGGCGATCCTCCTACCTCTGCCTCCCGAGTGCTGGGATTAAAGGCATGTGCCACCACGAGGAATTCTTTCTTATCTTTTATGAATGATTTGCCTTTAAAATTTCTGTATTGTGTGGAATAAAGTGATACATTTTCATTGTCCATAGGGATCAAGTATGGGGATGCCGTTAGTTTTGGGGGAGATTATCTTTACTTGCAGTTCTGTGGGATATATGAAGGCAGCTTGTACCAGTGACGTTTACCTTACCCAATACAGTTGGACTTAGACTCACCAGCCCTACTGTCCTTATACAGTCTATTGATAACTCTATTATTTAAGCTTTCTGACAGTTACTTACATCTTTAGTTTCTAGATGTAAAAGAAGCTAGGATATTTATTGAATTAACTATTTTGGGGTATAAAATTAAGTATTTTCCTATTTACTTTATATAGGTTTTGTGAACTTATAGTACTATGTTCATTTTTTTTTTTCTAATGTGAATAATATCAATGTTTCCTTCAGGGTCTTAGCCATTCATTAAGAAAGCAAGCATGGAAATTTCTTCTGGGCTATTTTCCTTGGGATAGTACTAAAGAAGAAAGAACTCAGTTACAGAAACAAAAAACGTAAGTAAATTATCTTTATTTGTGTTCATCAAGGAAATTTCAGTAACCTAATCGTATAAATCAGGGTTCCTTATTGAGGATTTGGAATAGACTAGGAAATAGGCAAATAACTTCATTTTTGTTGTCTTAATTTAAAAATTATTAATACTAATTATTCAAAATCAGAAACACTAGAAGGGCCTAGTTGTAGGTCCTATGTTTGTGAATATGTAAAATGATAGTAAAATATTCTGGTCTTCTTGTGATAGCTTTGTTAAACATTTTGCATACTTAAAAAGATAATTATTTAGATAGTAAAAATGGACATCTTGATTCACTTTGAAGATTTAATTATGAAGTTACAAAATGGGGTCATAGGAAGTGTTACCTCTAAGTTATTTTCATGGTGCTTATATACCGGTAACAGGAGTATTTCTTTTTTTTTTTCGAGGTAGGGTCTCGCTCTAGTCCAGGCTGACGTGGAATTCACTATGTAGTCTCAGGGTGGCCTTGAACTCATGGCACTCCTCCTACCTCTGCCTCCCAAGTGCTGGGATTAAAGGTGTGAGCCACCAAGCCCAGCTCTCAGGAGTATTTCTAATATATTTCTTACAGCCAACTTTTCAGGTACACATCTTGCAGTTATCAGTCTAGCCTTTGATTTAAAACTATTCTCAATCATTGTGTTCAGATTCAAAGTCTTTTTAAATCTCAGTCTTGTATGTATTTTTACATTCAAAAGTTTCTAGAGGTCTGGGGAAATGGTTTATTGGTTTAAAGGAATTTATTTGAAATGCTTGCTGGCCCAGGGTTCAATTCCCTAGCACCCATATAAAGTTGGATACAAAGCAGCACATGCATCTGGCCTGGCACACCCATATACACACAACGTCTTCCATCTCCCACCCTCTGCAAGTAAATACAGTTTAAAATAAAATTCCTGTACTAAAATGGTAGAAAAGTAGAACTTAAAGTCACATTATTAAAAAGTCATGTAGATGTAGAAGATTTAGTGGCTAAAATATTTAATAATTTATGTAAACTTAGAAATTATTTCAACAATTGAAGTATTTTCTTAAAAAAATACCTAAAATTATTCTTAGTAGTTAAATAAAGTTTATCATATAAATTTTGTGATATGATAAGGTTAGTTTTCCATTGTTTTCATTCGTGTCTAACTTTGAACGTTTCACTGTTAGGTTTATAAACTTACATCCACTAGCAAGATACTTTGCTTAATTAGGTTTTTTAAAGAATAGTTTACCAACATTAAAAATAAAATGTTCAGGCCGGGTGTGGTGGTGCACACCTTTAATCCCAGCACCCAGGTGTAGGAGGTGTAGGAGGCAGGTGTAGGAGGAGTGTGAGTTTGAGTGTTTGATCAGCCTAGAGTGAGACCCTATTATTTATCAATAATAAATAAATAAGATGTTTAAATAACTTTGGTGTAAAATTCTTTTCTTTAGTGATGAATACTTCAGGATGAAACTACAGTGGAAATCTGTCAGTGAGGAACAAGAGAAGAGAAATTCAAGGTTAAGAGATTATAGAAGTCTTATCGGTAATTTTCTCTTAATAACTTTGGAAGTGCAAAAGGGGTTTATGTTGGATTCTTAATACAAGAAACAGAGGCGGGGTATGGTGGTGCATGCCTTTAATTCCAGCAACTGGGAGGCAGAGGTAGGAGGGAGGATCAGATTCTTGAGTTCAAGGCCAGCCAGAGACTACCTAGTGAATTCCAGGTCAGCCCTGGCTAAGACACAAAGATACACGGTATTGGGGCTCAAGAGAAACCACAATTAGAATCACATTGGAATGTGAGCTTGTGATTGGTTGTTCTGCTTCTGGTAGGCATCAGAACACAGCCATTGTCTACATAAGCACAGTGGTATACTTGGTTTCATTTCCAAATTATGATTAAGAAAAAGATGATTTCACCTTATTTGCCTGTTGAGTTAATTTCACTTAGAAGGTTTTATTATTTTCTTACTATGAAAGTGATGTTTGTAATGGAAAAATTAGAAATGACAACAAAAAGAAAGTAAGAATTAATACTATTTCTGCCACCCAGAGATAATATGGTTAGTAGGTTTTGGTTTATATTCCTCTAGATCTTCTCTAAAATGCCTATGTTTCATTTTTTAAATAAATGATTCTAAATGAAAATTTAGAAAGCCCAGTGTTGGAGTGATTCAGTAATTTTTATAATATAAAGACACTTACTGAGATCTTTTGGCAATAGTATTTTTCATTGAAAAACTTAACTCACCTCCTCTGACCTGGGAAGTAGATTATCTTAATAGGAAAAAAAAAAATGGCAATTTTTTTTCCTACCCTAACTTTGACATAACTTAGAAGTCAACTTATTTTAGTATTTTAAGCTTTAATTTTTTAAAATAAATGTGTGTGTGTGTGTGTGTGTGTGTGTGTGTGTGTGTGTGTGTGTGGTTGTACATGCTGATGCGCATGTATGGAAGTCAGAGGACAACTTGGAGGTAGCTATCCTCCAACTTCTTTGAGACAGGGTCTCATTACCACCTCTCATTGTCATATGTTCACTGGGGTCACAGATGCATGTACCACTTGTACATGGCTCTATGTGGGTACTGGGTGGGGAGCCTGAGCCAGAATATTTAAGATATTTTAAATCTCCCTTGTCTTTTTTTTTCTTTTTTGAGTTAGGCCCTTATGCAAGCATGGAACTCTTGATTCACCTATCTCTACTTCCCAAGTGCTAAGATTATCGGCATGTTCACTACACCAAGCTTTCATCTCTGTATGATTTGAATTGAGATACATTTTTATTCAGTTTGCCCAGAAAGATAAGTGAACTGTTTTCAGCCATATATCTAGTTATTTCCATGGTTTAGACTTAATCATACATCTATTTCTAAGTGGCTTTTTAGCCATATTTTCTATTGGCATAAATATGAATGAAATTAATTTTAAAATATTCTTTTACTATGATAATTTTTCTCTAACATTTTTAAAATACTAAAAATTTTTGGAGGGGCACAAATTTATTAAAAATAAATATGCACAATAGGCTGTTAGCCTTGTGGATCATATTGAGAAGGTAAATTTTATTTTAAGTATGTTAAACTATTGAAGCATTTTAAGAAAGACTATCTTATTAACATTTTAAAATTATTTTTGGCTACTCTATAGAAGTAGATCATATCAAGATAAGGATAAAGGTTGTAGGAAGCCAGCATCCTAGCAAGAGGTAGTGATGGTAAAGAGGAGGGTCCATGTTTTATTTCGGTGATAGAATTGACAAGGTTTTCTGTGTATTGAATGTTGGGGGAACTAGGGCTCAGTTTCTTGGGTAGTTGGTGAAGACTACTATATAATGAAATTGAACTAGGGGTTAGGCACCACACACATGCACGCATGCACGCACGCACACCTACCTTACCTACCTCTCTTATGGTGCTTAGTGTACATTATGGACTAAGCTTTCTGAATTCATAAAGGGATAAACAGGTAAAATTCTTGTCCTCAAGGAGCTTCCATTACTGTGGGGAAGAGCAGACAGTAAATAAGAAAGGAACAAATGTGATGTGTTAGCAATAAGTGCTAAATAGAAAAATAAGGCAAGAAAGAGGGTTAGGAAGTTTATATGGTGTTGCAACCTGCAAAACCTTCCTCTGAATCAAAATTTCTAGTGACTCAGTACTGTTCATCATGGTAAGCCCAAGTTTTCGACTTTTCAGACATCCCAGTTACTCTTTCCCAAAGCAGTTTCTTCACTTGACTTTTAAGACATCAAACTCTTTCTTCCTCTAGCTGTTTTCACAGTTTCCTTTGCCGATTTCTCCAAAATTTTCCTGCTTTTAAATGAAAGTGGCCTCTGATTTTCTGACTGTACTACTTGGTAGTTTTATCTGGTTCCCTAGGTTATAGTTTCACATGGTGTCATACCACACATGTTAGTGACCCAAAATTTACCTTGTGACACTCTCTCTCCCCTGAACTTCAGCCCTCTTACCTAATAATGTGTTAATGTGTGGATATTTAATAGATATCTGTCTCATAGTTATTGTCCAGAACTGCATTCCTAGAAGATACCTTCCAAACTTGTTTCTCTCCTAGGTAGGTTTCCACATTAGTAAATTATTTCTCCAGTTGCTCCTCCTAAAAGCTGTGTCTCACATTGGGACAATAGTTAAACATTCAAAATACATAAAGAATTTCTGATCTCCTCTTGTACTCATTCCACTCTCCACTCCAAATAATTCCATTCTAGCCATGCAGTTCTTTGTTCTTCAAACATTCAGAGGTCCTCAGCAGACACAAGTCTAGATTTTGCTGTTCCTCTATGCCCAAAATGCCCTTCATTCAAGTTGTTGCACGACCTACAAACCCAGCTTCTTCAAGTCTGTGTACAGAACTCACCCATTCAACAGCTGCCTCAAATGGTTTATCTCATGTAGTGTGTCTCTTTCCCACATAGCAGCCAAAATGTACTGTTTAACCATAGCTCAGATCATGTCTTTCTCAAAACCCTCTGGTGGCTTTTTGTTCACTGTAGTAAGAACCAGTCTTTTCAAGTCTATATGTGAATCTGTACCTATACCTCCTCTCTGACCTTACCAGTTTCTGTATTCCTCCCACTTCATTCTAGCCACACTTGCCTCCATGTTATATCTCAAACATGCAAAAGTCTTGAGGTGGAAGCAAGTCTAACAGACAAAATGATTGGTACGAGTTCAAGAGGGAGGAGAAAGAATTGGAAAACAGCACAGAGCCCTCTCAAGTTTTCTCTAAACAGATGGGAAAACACTGGTGCAACAGTTATAGGGATAAGTAGAGTTAAGAAAGGTTTTTCATGGGCTGGAGAGAAGCTTGCCTGCAAAACCTAACGTTCAGAGTTCAGTTCCCCAGTCCCCACATAAGGCCACATGCACAAAGGGACACATGCAGCATTAAGGCCCAGTGAGGCTTGTGATAACTATCAAGGGGGACAGTCGGCACACTTGTGTTTCTTTAGCCTTTTTTAGTTATGGCAAGTTAGATTGACAGTTGGGTTTGACCTTCCAAACAGAAATACTTGTTTTCCTTTGGAAGGTCCTTATAAAGTACACTTTTAAATATCTCTTTTGATCCTATTTTCCCTGACTTGTCAATGCTATATGTTTATATAGGAAAGAAGAAATAGTGAGAGTTCTAAGGGTATGAGTAATGCCACTGTGTTTGAAATACCTACTGAGGAAAGGGAGACTTAGAGATGTGGAAAAGGGCTTTGAATATGGTTAAAATAGACCATTTGTCTTTATGGAAATGTTTAATAAAGTCCTTTGTCCAACTTTTTAAAAAGCATAA
>PVHP010053225.1:0-10831 GCA_004024765.1 Zapus hudsonius
CAAGAATCCATTGCTGAGGAGTTGTTGCTGACAGCCATCTTGGATGAGACAGGATCAGACATGGGTTCTAGTTCTACTAGAGAAGGCAAGGTGGTATCTGCCACGGACCAGCTCGGCCGGAGTGCTGGGACCACAGGATCAGGGCCTTGGAGAAGTGGGCAGGGATTCGGCTGAGTGACAAACAGACACAGACTCAAGGAGAGTGGATCTGAGTGCGATTTTATTGAGCATTTGTCAGAGTTATATACAGTTGATTATTGTAACAGTATTCTTTGATTATACAGGCAGTTACAGTTTCTTTGAATGATTAAACCAAGAATTTCAGCAGGTACATGAGAATAGACAATAGAAAAGCACAGATGATGCAAAACTGTGGTTAGTCAGGCCAGGCCTGACTTGGCACTTGTTTTTCAATTTAAACATTATGTGGTTTTCAGCCATTAAGAATTTGTTTTTAAGGTTTACCATGATATTCTCTTTTCCTTAATGTTAACCCATATGTCAACTTTTTTCATAGATAACTGTATAAGGCAATGCATCAGTGGGCTCAGGGAGTTTCCTTATACTACCAGTTTCTTTTTGGTCTTTTCCGATAACTCTCTCAGTTCTAGGAATCTCTTTCTCAATACCTTCCCTTAATAAGTAATTCTTCTATTGTAAGTCATCTAGGACTCTTCCCAAAAGACCTTTAGCTGTTTTCAATCTCTCAATTACTCGTAATAATGGGGGAGTGACTGAAGGAAAGACTTTATTTTTCATTTTATCTTGGGAAACAAATCATCATAGTTTATTCCCTGTTTTAGTGAAGGTGGACTCAATGAACTAGAAAGAAACAATGAGTTAGAGCCATGAGCAGGTATTATGAAAATCAGAGCAATAAGAGAGCAGCCGAGAACACAAAGACTTGGAGTGCACAGCCTGTTCCAACAGGCAGACTTCCTTGAAGCACCTGCCTCAGTCTATGCAATTTCTTGCACAGACTCCGTCAGAGTTGGTGTGACAGGTATCCATGTTTCTGTAGACCAGTTTCTAGCTAACTACCTATAGAAATAAAAAAAATTACCTTGGTCCTAATCCATATCATCTCTATCATATTAATTTTTCTCTGTAGAATTTATCACAAACAGTGCTTGTGCTTTACCAATGATACAATTAGTTACAAAACACACACTAATGCCTAACAGTTTATCTAGCAACACAATATTCTTGCAATTCTTATCTTTCTAATCTTTAAGAAAAATAAGCCTCATGTTGTGCTCACACTGATCATCTAGGTACAGTGTGGGTGTTGAGCTGATTTCAGGTCCTAGGAGATACTTGAGTGTCCAGTATGAATTATGGAGAAGTTTGAGAGCAAAGGGAAGGCAAAACACAGACACAAGTAGAAAAGAGAGGAGAAAATTATGGCATATGGGCATCCCTGGCAAAGTGAAAATAACAGAGACAGAAATCAACAGAAAACCAAACCTGAGGAATCAGAACGCCAAGGTTCAGGCATATTTGAATATAGTGGAACATGTAACCAAGTGTTTCAGGATGGATGTAAAATCTCTGAAACAATGCCAACAATACCGCTGAAAATCAATTTAATCAGGCTTTTGAATCCAAGATGTATATTTGATTTACATCAAGGTAGATTTGAATTAGGGGAAGTCCCTAGGACTGGTTTGAAGGAAATACCACGAGTTGAAAAAGTTTCCTTTCTCCAGATGGGGATCTGCTTTAAGTTACTGAAGGTAACGGGGCAATGGAGGAATTTGAGATGTGTGTAGGAGACATGGTGAAAGACTTGCCAATATCCACTCTCCACAGCCAAGCAATTTGGGAGTGGATCCAGTTAAGATGGTGTACTTGAACTAGCTAGATCATGCCTCAAGATCTCATACCTGAGCTAAGGATTTGGCTACAGAAATAAGCATGAGGCTGTAGGCAATCAAGTGTAAGTACTCTTTTCAGACTTTTCTTCCTTCCCTTCCTTCTTCCCTCCTTCAATCTGCATATGAAATAAATGTTTTCCAATATTACTGATAAATTCAGATATAAAAGGTTCAGCAATTTGTCCAAGATCATACTGGGATTGAATTAAAAAGCCTGCTCAAATAATAATAGTAGCCCTAGAAAGACACTAACTTAAACTGGCAGAACTTTTACACACTACTTTAAGCAGCCAGGTGTTATGGGACAATAGAAGAGACAGGATGATGAAAAATTGATTTGTGTTCATGTAGCAATACAATTTCTTCACCTCTCTTTAAGCTCAGCAGTAAGAACCCTTGCATGAGTTCCTTGCATGAGTTTCTCGATACAATAGAGAAGATGTCTCTGGCATGTCATGCATTCCTCAGTGCTTTTTGTGACTGTTGGTAATTTCTTATTGATTGCACAGTCCACATAATTTTATATTTATGCTTCCCTAACCCTTCCTTATTGTCAAACTATATTTTAATGACAAAGACCATATAAAACTAACATTTCTGAGGATAAAATACTTTCATCACTAATTTTATCCCATAAGAGAACAGTGTACATTTTTAAAGTTTTAATTACAAAATAGTTCTCATTTTTTAAATTATTTCAGACATGGGCAACAATTTTTACCTCATGAGCCTTAAGTCTTCCATAAGAATTGATAAAGAACAGATATGTTCTAGGGTCTCCCTAAATGTAAGGCTAAGTTATTATTCATAATATGATTCCCGAAAACCCCAGCTAAATAGGTATGTAAACTATAAAAGTTCAACCATGAAACTATCTCCTATGCTAACAGAAGTAGTTCATTGTGAAATTTGACCTGGAATGTTATACGTCGTTAAAGCTTCGGGACTTCCTTGAAGAAGGGTAAAGCGTTAGAACTCACCTTAAGCTCCCCTTCATGCAACTGGAGATGGCATTGCTGTCTTCTTTGAAAGTGGATATAGCCTTATCACTTTCCAAGAAACAGGAAACATTTAATTTTGTTGGTCTTCTCCTTCCAGCAACTTTCCAGGCTGCCCTACATCAAGAAATAAAAATTAAGAAGAAGAAGAAAACTTAAAATAACTAAGAACGAGTTAGAGATGGATAGAAAGGGGACCCTGCATAAAAATGTGTGACTGGGAATCAAGGTTTCAATCCACAAAGCAACACACAGGAAAACAAAATCCAAAGGGGTCTTTTTACACATACCAGGAAATTCAACCAAATGGGAAAATTAATATTATAAGCATTTTGCCTGGGTCCCCCGAAAGAAAGGATTTTTTTTTCAAGTTGACGCTACTTTATGTTACCAGCTCCTCTTTCTGGTATTCAGTGTAAAGAAGCAATAGATTTGAGACATAAGAGAGGTCATTAGAAGTATAGAGACATTGGAAGAGAAGACATTTGTTGATTATTAACTGAAATTAGCGTACTGAAGAAGTCAGGGCTGAGGCTGGTGTAAATTTTCTACACAAAGACATAACCAGGTGAACTTCTATACATGACAGCAAACTCTAATCTTGACTCTGACACCAGTGTCCAGATGTCCCTCCCAACCACTGCCAAGAGCCAGAGCCTTCTTCTCCCATGATGGGTGAAATGAGCTCATATAATATACTAGGATTGAACTTTACTTTTAATTTAACTTTAGATTTTGACAATTTAAGGAAGGTGTGTAGTGTATTTTGTTCACATTTGCTCCCCATTGCCTTCACTTGCCCCCCTCTCTTTCCCCCTGAATTCCAGATTACAATTTCCAGAGCAAACTCTGCTTCTAATAACTTGGATTTGGAGCAGGTTTAACTTGGTGAGGCACTTCTTTTCTTAGAAGTAGAGTGTCTGTCTCCTTCACAGATATTAGGGCTCCTGAAAGAAACAGTCAAAAACACATGGGCATTTAGTAGAATCTCAAAATAGCTTATCATTTCTTCCTTTCTTCTTACATTTCCCCCCATAATTTTGAATGGACTTGTTTCAGAGCAATAAATATATGAACAATGTGAGAAAATGTATAGTAAGTTTTATTTAAGAATTTCCAAGTATCGGGCTGGAGAGATTGCTCAGCGGTTAAGGCACTTGCCTCCAGTGCTTAAGGCCCAGGGTTCAATTCCCCAGAACCCACATAAGCCAGACCCACAAGGTGATGACCCTGATTAACTCTCTCTCTCTCTCTCTCTCCTTCTCTCTCTCTGCTTGAAAAATGAATAAATAAAATATTAAAAAATAAAAATAAATACATAAAAGAATTTCCAAGTATCGTTTTGTTGCCCTTTCCCATTTAATCATTAAACTAGCCATTAGAGTAGATACTAATGATTTAAGGTTATATAACAGAAAAACAAAGCTCAGAGAATTCTGATTTAGCCTAGACCATTCACCAAACAATACTTGCTGAGGGTTTGTGACATTGTCATAAAGCCAGAGACCAAGGACATACATGTAGTTCTGCTTGCATTCCTGCTTTCTGTAGAATCCTGGTCTGGTAGAGAAGAGGGTGGAAGACAGTATGGATGCTGTCTCTCAGACACATTGTGGATGTTCACTAGTACATACAGTATAGATGCTCTCTCTTCAACATAAAGACAAGAGGACTGTTTTACAAAGAGGCTTCTAACAACAGAATCTAGCTAATTCATAAATATGTATCTAAGTTAACCTATACTGATCTCACTCTCCAATGGAGATTCTGTTTTTGTTTTTCAGAATGCAGCGAGAGAGCTATGGCTCCTTCAACCCTACCAACAAACTGCAGGCTGACAGCCAACATCCGGGCAAGAGATGAGCCACGCCAGATCTTCTGTGAAGGATCCATATAGAACCCTACAGAGAATGGTGGGATAAGCAAGACACCCATAACCACAGCCAATCAGTCAACCCAGGATAAGCCATACAGACACCAATGATCTTCAACACAACCTAAAGCAGAAGCACAGAGACCCCCTAACACCTCAACAATAAAGCAGCCTTAATACTCCCTCACCATGACTCAGGGAACTGAGCAGAAGAGGAGGCAGAAAGATTGTAAGAGCCATGGTGGGGGAGAATATCCATGGCCCCTCTCAGTAACAACATACAAAATGGAGTGGAACTGGGTTGACTCCTAGGCTGTCCATAACCCGCTACCCCATGGACTGATCCAGACTGCCCATGGAGGAGGATATCCAGCTGATTAGGGACAGGGAAGAGGGAAACTAGGGAAATGGGGATACCAACTCATTATTTGCTCAATGTATCTAATTATGGATAATACAAAAAAAAAAAGAAGAAGTTGTTATGCTTTGGGTATCAAACGTCCCCACAGACTTATGTTTTTAAATACTTGGTCCTCAGCTTGGCACTGTTTTGAGAGGAGAGACCTACTGGTCTGGAGAGAAAGTTCACCTGCTCAAGTGCTCACTGAACAAGCCTGAGAACCTGAGGAATTTGATCCCCAGAACTCACTCAAAGACCAGATGTGACAGTAAAGCTCTACCAGCTCAGCACTGGGGAGATGAAGAGAAGAGAGCCTTGAGACTTGATGGCTAGTTAGTCTAGCAGAAATAGTGAGCTCCAGATTCAATGAGATAAACTTCTGATGTCCTTGCCATCACCTACTGAGAGCTGGGATTATACGAATGCACTACTATCCCCACTTAATGCAGGCTGGCAATCAAGCCCAGGGCTTCATACTAACAGAGCTCCATACTCAGCCTTGCATTGCTGGCTTACTCTAAAAACTTGCTAAGCCACTCCAACCTTCACCACCTTCCATTCTGATCAATTGTCAGCCCTCAACATCAAGGCAAGACCCTCAGGCAGCAAAGAAATAACAAAACCACACTGAAGACCCAGGTGATCCTTAGGACTTTTTTAGTTATAAAATGTTTTATAATCATGGTTATACATTGTTTCATACTCTATACCATTGGGCTCTTTATTACTTGTACACTGAAAAACAAAATCATTTATATGATTCACTCTTTCACGGTGGTCTAGAACTAAGCCCACACATGCCAGGGTGCACCTGTGCAGAGAAGGAGACATCCTAACAAATGGAGATTTCCCTTTGTGGGAGTTTGATGTGAAATGCCTCATAGCCTCATGTATTTGTGATTAAGCCTCCTATTTGATCCCGGGCTGGTGGAGCCTTGCTGGAGGAGGTGTGTCTGTGGGAATGGGATTTGGGATTTTATAATCCACCCCTGCTTACCAGCAGTAGCTAGCTCATTATTGCTGCTTTCTCCCAGCAGACATAACAAGATGTGATGTCCAGTTGCCTGTCATTCTTTCTCCACCATGGTGAAACGTCCCCTCAGAATTATAAGCTGAAATAAACCCTTTCCTTCCATAAAAAAAGGTTCCGTAAGAGAGACATTCTCAAAAAACAAGGTGGAGAATGACTGAGGAAGACACCCTCTGTCAGCCTCTAATGATACCGTCTCCTTCCCTGGAAGCATTTGTCCTCAGAGCTAGACATATTCCCAGTGCCACATCTTCCCTGCAACATCACTGGTTTCATAAATTTCCATATAATCAGCCATGGCTTGTAAATATGCTTCAAGTACTTAACATGTGCTGAATCCTATGATATGATCCACTGATGAAATATTTAGACAAGGGTTTTTGTAAAAAGTGCTGCTCTTGACAAGATTAAACTATAATAGAGACTGTTATAAAAACCTCTGAGTAAATTATTATAAATGCTAAGAGAGAAATCTGTGGAAAAAAATGAAATCAAATAAACAAGCCCATTCTGTATTAAGTGCTTGGGGTGCATTAAGTTAAAATGTGAAAGGTACTGTTTTGGTATGTGGTGATGGAACTTATGGTGGAACAGTCAAGAGCCATGTCTGGTTGTTTGGACACCAATCTATGGAAAAAATATATATCAAATGAATTCATATCATTTGAAGTCAGAAGAAGATGAATGACTCAGGTTGAAGATGTGAAGCAAAAATGAAAGGCCCTAAAGAAGACAGTGTGGAGGAATGGCAAGTTGAAGAACTGGGTAGAAGGTGGCAAGGATTTATGTCCATCCCTCATGGAGGATGTCCTGATTGGAAGAAGGTTCTTACTGTCACAGGCAGCTTTGCCACCAAACCACACACCAGGAAACTGTTATACAAAATCTATTCATAGTTCTACTATAAAAATCAATAATTGGCAGTTCTAATCAGAAAATTTTACAGAATTCTTATGAAAGCAAATAAAAAAAGACAATTAGACTTCAAGAAAATGGAATAAAGTGACCAGTTCAAGACCTCATCACGTGCCTTAATGCCACATGAGTCTTTAGTCTACGGGTCAGCCATACTTTATCTTGAAGTGAACCCTTCGTGAACTTTAGAAATATTACTTTCACCTAGTTATAGCTATACATTTGCTCCTTCAAACCGTCAGCATAGTGTTATGCTACTGTGATTACTGATTTAATTGTATTCTCTATTTTTAATAAATATGTAAATTTAATACAAAGATAATACTTTCTACATTTTATCTTTCAGTAATTAAAATCATCTATTAGAGATAGTTTTGTTCTATGATTTACTATTTTTATTATTTATTTATTTATTTATTTTGTTTTGTTTTTCGAGGTAGGGTCTCACTCTAGCCCAGGCTGACCTGGAATTTTCTATGTAGTCTCAGGGTGGCCTTGAACTCACGGCAATCCTCCTACCTCTGCCTCCCGAGTGCTGGGATTAAAGGCATGCGTCACCACACCCGGCTTATTTATTTATTTTTTAATTTGAAAAAAGGTCTTATGTAGATCAAGCTGGTCTTAAACTCACTATGTAGCAAAGGATAACTTTGAACTTCTGATCCACATGCTTACCCTTCCTGAGTACTGAGTTTAGACCCCTGTTTGTGGGTCCTAGGAATCAAGCCCAGGGCTTCATGCATGTAAGGGAAGAACTTTACCAACTGAACCACATTCCACAGCCCTGTTATGTTGTAATTCATTAATTTCATCCTAAAGCAAGAAATTGTTCTTGTTCAACTTTTTTTTTTCAAATAAGGTCTTAGCTTTTGAAAGAAGATGCGAGGAGATAAGATAAATGGTAGGCATTCTAAGGAGTGTTTTACAGAAATTTCCAGCATTTGATAACTGAATAATAAGTACTTCCCAGTAGTGCTGGATGAGGTGGAAATAAGTACCACATTTGGAAATCTGTTAATTACAGAGAGTTCTTCACTGTCTTCTGGACATGACATGCTTTTACATATGTGACCTGGCATCAGCTGTGGTCTGTGCACAAGACCTGCACAATCCTAGGCCATCAACATGATATCAAATTAGAAGGGGGACTAGTCACAAAGAAGAAGGCCTGGGGGGGAGGGAAGAATGGAGTGAGGGAAGAAGGAAATGGGAGGAGACTGTGATCAAAATACAATATGAACATGTGTGAAAATTGTCAATAAAAATAAATAAAGCGTGTACGTTAGAGCTTCTCATGGTTTCTAAATGCATTTGTACTCAGGGCATCTACATGAAATACACTGGACACAGATGAGAGCAAGCACAGGGCATGCTGAGAGACTGAGTGTTGCACTGAAGTCAGGAAAAATGAAAGGTAGACACAGAATGAAAACCAGGTCAGACCCACGCATGGAAGGAAAGAGGACAAGGAAAGAAAGTTTGACTGTCATACACAAAGCCTAATCTTGGTTCTCTGGGAAACCATGGAAAGGTCGTTTGGATGTAGAATGCCATTGGACGTAGAAACAACCTGATTTGTTTTGCTTAACACTGTAACTCCCATGCCTGAAGTGTTTATGACACAGAAAGGCCTCAACAAACAGGTGTCACAAAAAGACAGATAGTAAATAAATGGTGAGAAAACCATCACCTCTGAAATAATACCATTTGGAGACTTCAGTGAGTTGCCTGTGGATAGGAGCACGGGCTTCCAGGTGTTTCTGAACCCTGACTCTTCTGAGACATGGCACCCACATGAAGGGAGTTTCCACAGCAAGTCTGCACAGCATTGGAACGGTCAAGTGCAATGGTTCATGGGAAAACAATAACTCTTGACAGTGTCTTCTTGCTTATGAAATAATGCTGACTATAACCACAGAACTAAAATGTGAATTTGTACATTAACAAGGTCTTCTATTGACAACATAGTTTTCAGGTGTCTTCTGAGTTAACTGACTTTGTAGATCCTGAAAATGCTAACGAACTAGCTCCTTATAGACTGAAACAAAATAAATCAGCTCAGAGCAATGATGTCCTAAATGCTACCGAATTGTTTTAGGGAAGACTGAGGCTAAGAGATAGATCTTCCAACATCTACCCATTACCACCGACAGAAGAGGAACTTCTACTTCTGTCCTTTGAGAAATCCCCTAACTTGTCATCGAATAGAAAGTTTCTTCTAAAAATAATCTGTTTAAAAATGCCTACATGACTAATTCTCCTAAAATAATAAAACAATCATAAGACCACATAAAAGTGGTCTGAAAAGCTGGGTGAAGAAAAGATCAAAGACTCTTATGTAGGGACATGATAGAAGTCAAGCTTTAGAATTCAAAGCTTTTGTGAGCTCTAATCACTTTGCTGGCATTCATAAAATCTTAAACATTTTCTTTCTACTTTTTGATGTATAATATTCAATCAATTGTAATGGAATATAAGTGGATTGGAATGGAATGGCCCCATGCATAAAAGTAAAAATTGTGGCACTCATGCACACTGCCGCCCAGAGGGGAAAGTCAGCCTTTCTCTGCATCTCAGAGGCTTTCAATAAAAAAGAAAAGAAAAAACAAGATCAGAGAGACAGTCCTGAGACCAGAGCCATTTTTATTCCTTTCCTACCAAGTTAATTGAAATAAAGTTTAAAAAAATCAATGCCTAGATTCACTGCTAAGGTAGGCACTTGTACTCCTAGATTTCATCATATGTAAATAATGAACTGTACATGTTATAGATATAAAAGGAACAAAGGGTCCCTGCTGTGACTTCCCAGGGAGAAGTATTTACCCAATTTGTGGTGGGAAGTTGAATTGTCTGTGGGGCTAAAACTTCCATGATGACCTATTTTTTACGCTAGGATACTCCAACACAGAGAAGTGGTGTTAAAATTCCATGTGATTAAAAAATTCATCAGGCCTTTAAAATTATATATTTTGACAGATAAAAAGAATGTGGAAATTCTTCAAGACTACATAGCTAGTAATGATGAGCTTTGTGAAGAGAAAAGGGAAATCAAAAGCAGCATTATTTAACCATTTTTCTCAATTTTTCTGGTGTGTATTCATAACATCAAATACATAGAAAGGGAACCTGTGTGTGATAGCTCTAAAATAGTTAAATAACAACCTCGTATTGAGAAGACATTGTGTTGAAGCAAAAGAGCTTTTAATTTCAAATTAAATGGGTGGAGGAAATCTTTTGATGAAAAGAAACAAGAAAAGACAGATGAAAAACGATTTGAGTGATAGCTCAGGCCATGCAAATTAGCATTCAGTCTACAAGGTGTTCATTTTCTTCCCTTAAACCCAAGGAAAACCATAAAGCCCCTGCTAGTGGATCCAGAGACAAATTTCACAGAGAAACAAGTTTTTATAGATATCTCCTAAATTTCCTTCTTGTAAACATGTAAGCAGCAGCCGTTGGAGAAAAACATCCCATAATTGTTAATAGTCTAGGCAGAAAACTCCTGTATTACTGTTACTCCAAGTCACTCCTGGGAACATCCATCAAAGGTGTCTGCTGGCAGGGTGGCACATACCTGGAATCCCAGCCTTTGGGAGGCTGAGGCAAGAGGATTGCTGCAAGATTAAAACCAGTCTGGCCACATCCTGGATTTCCTGAGGCCTCTGCAAAAGAAAGAAGAAGAAGAAGAAGAAGAAGAAGAAGAAGAAGAAGAAGAAGAAGAAGAAGAAGAAGAAGAAG
>PVHP010053226.1:0-10833 GCA_004024765.1 Zapus hudsonius
CTTCCTCCCCTGTCTTCTCTGTGTGTGTGCAGATGTGTGCACCCCTCCTTTATCACTCTTCCACCTTCCTTCCTTGAGAAGGACACATGGCCTGACTTCTCTACTTCTTCTTGGGTCTCTCACTAAACCCAAGGCCTGTGCTGTTTTTCAGTTAGGCTGGCTGAGCGGTGACCCCCAGGGATTCTCCTGTGTCAGCCCCTTCATGCGGGGCTGCAGGCATGCGTGGCCATGCTGGGGAGAAATCTTAGATCCTCACGCTTGTGCAGCAAGGGCTGCTACCCACCGAGCCACCTCCCAGCTCCACAAACCTGCCTTTGGTTTGTTCTCTTTCTGTTTCTTTCAAGTTTAAGGAAAGACAGAGATCCATCCAGGGCTATGGTCCCTCATCTCCACTTCTCCAGCATCTCATTTTCCTCTGCAGAAGAGCGCCCTGCTCTGGGGCTCAGGAGATGGTTCCATGGGCAAAAGTGTGAGGACCTGGCTTTGGATCCCCCAGAATCCAAAGTTGGATATGGCAGCAGGTGTGTGTAATTCTAGCGTCCCTATGGCAGGTGAATCCTCGGAAGCTCACAAGCCCAGCCAGCCGGGCATCCACAGCGGAGACCAGAGACCCTGCCTCAAACAAGGCAGCCAACAAGGACCCACACTCAGGTTTGTTCTGTGACTTCACACACACACACACACAGAGCGAGCGAGCGAGCGAGCGAGAGAGAGAGAGAGAGAGAGAGAGAGAGAGAGAGAGAGAGAGAGAGATTGAAAAAAGAAAGCGCACTGTTCTAGGGCTGGCTCGAGAGGTGAGGAAATGAAGCAGGACCATTCATTCCTTTTTTAGTCAGAAGGAAAAATCCCACCAGCAGAAGGTGAGATCTTTGTCCCCTTCATAGTGGGATGATTTCAGGCATCCGGGACGCTTACTTCAATGGGACCCAAGAGAGTACAAGGAACCTTCTGGATACCATGCGAGAGTAGGAGAGAGCACTCAGGATGCTGACATCTAAGAGCTCGTTGGGGTCACCTGTGAGCTCTGTCTCATAACCCCCAGAGGGGCAGGTTCAGGCTCTTAGCCACAGACTCCCGTTAGCCCCTCCACTTTAGGTGTCTGGGGCCCCTCTTGCCCAGACTGTCTAGGCTCTGGATCCTGGCATGGTGTGGGGTCTGACTCTGAGATGCAGGCTCCCGGCTCCCCTTGGTCCATTGGCTGAAGAGTAAGTCGAGTCTCTCAAAGGCGGAAATCCTTGGATCTCTCTGCTGGTGTGAAAATAGCCTGGTGACACTTATCACAAGGGGCCTAATGTCCCTGGCTCCTTGTGCAGGGGCTGGACTGACTCTGGATACCTGGAGTTTGGGTCACTCTGGCCTTTAGGGTTGTCTGAGATCACGTGGGGCTGGAAGAGAGACTTGTAACGTTGTCGTCTCCCTTGGGCTGTTTGGGTCTTTGATGCACTCACACTTGATGTGGGGACAGAAGAGGGACATAGATAATGCTTTCTTCCACGAGGCCTCGTGTATACTTGGCAAATGTTCCACCATTGAGCTGTAGCCCTGGCCTGTTCCAGAACCTCCTGTCCACGCAGGAATGACTAGACCATCACCTCCCCTGCAGATCTCCGCCCTTGGGTGTCCTACCTCCCCCAACTTTTAGCCCCGTGGCCAAGTGTGTTTACCAACTTTTGGGTGACTCCCATCCTTACGTAGCGTATATAAGTTAGCTCTTTGATTAACTGAAAAAGAAGTAAATCAGATTTTCCATGGCTTCTCCAAACATTTGTAATAATGTTTTCTTGGAATGCCCTTCTTTGGTGTGACAGCTGATTGTTATTTTCCTAGGACACTAATGACAAGCCAGAAGTGATGTCTTCACAGCCCCACATTAAGGCAGCTGGGGTGGCAAACCTGCCATTCGGGTAATGACTACCGCCCGCTGGCCAAACGAGCCAAGTCTCGCTAGAGGAAGGCAGGGCACCAGGCGGGTCACAGCAGCTGGCATGGCAGAACAGGCCGGTGGGTCGCAGATGGCTCTGGGCAGCTTTGTTGAATGTGAGAGGAACGTTCCAGATGTTATTGACCAGACATACTTTCTGCTTTTCCTCACAGCACAAATCAATTTTCTTATCATACTAACAAGTGAAGGTAGCAATTACCAGGACTCTGCACTGTGATGATGGTGACAGGGTTATGAAGAGCCAGCTTTGTGTATTTTAATTTCCTTCTCTGAACTTCAAGAACGACCTTCTTCTGTCTTGGTATAATCACTGGCTCCCAGTAGGCATGAGGTGGGTGTTTAATAACTATGTCTTCACCAGCTTTTTATTTCCACTCTGCTTGCTTTAATGGGAACTTGAAAACCAAGTGACATCAGTGACCATTACGAATGCAGCCAGGTGGACTAGGGAATGCTAGTTCACTTTGTATTTTCTTTTCTTTTATTTGAGAGAGGGAGGGAGGGAGAGAGAGACGGTCAGACAGACAGAATGGGCACGCCAGGGCCTTCAGCCACTGTAAACAAATTCCAGATGCACGTGCCATTTGGTGCCTCTGGCTTTCATGCGAGTCCTGGGGAATTGAACTTGGGTCTTTAGGCTTTGCAGGCAGGCACCTTAACGTCTGAGCCATCTCTCTAGTCCATTCATTTTATTTGTGTGTGTGTGTGTCGCCCCTCAAGAATCCCACTCACCTATCTCTGTGCTACAATTATCAGCAAGTGTCACCATTTCAGCCTTTTCTTTTATTCCAGCCTGTGTGGTGTGGGCTGTGTAGACACAGTGTGGACACGCGTGTGCTCGCCTCCTGCAAGTGCACGTGGAGGCCAGTATTGAGCGAATTCCTCTTCTCAGCACTGTTCCTTGAGACAGAGTCTCTAAGTAAACCTGGGGTTCGCCATTTTCTTGTCAGACTGGAACCCCAGCAACTCTCTGGTCTCTCCCCACCTCTGGACTAAGGCTGTAGGCATGCATGATCACACCCAGCTCTGTACAGGAGTGATGGAGTCCAGACTCAGGTCCTCTGTAAGTGCTCTGACCTACTGAGCCATCTCCCCTACCCACTCCCCATCTCAGCTTTTCTACAATGGGGATTGACCTTGGGTCCTCATGCTTTCCAGGGAAGCACCTGACTGAGCTATCTGCCTGGCCTAACTTCGTGTTTTTTTTTTTTTTAAAGAGTTCCTTCAGCTATTATTTGGCTCTGTGGATAAAGAAATGCATTTATTTATTTATTTTGATTTTTTTGAGGTCCGATCTCACTCTAGCCCAGGTTGACCTGGAATTCACTATGTAGTCTCAGGCTGGCCTCAATTTCTCCGAGATCCTCCTCCCTCTGCCTCCCGAGTGCTGGGATTAAAGCTGTGCACCACCACGCCCGGCCAAGAAATGCTTCTGAAGGAGAACGTGGGGTGATTTTTGTATGTTAACACTCCTCTGGATGTACAGAGGCATGTTGTTCAGTACTGTACTGGCCACCAGCAGACAACCATGGACAGATGTTTCTCATCGTCTCTGCTGACACCCCAGATGCCGTTCTGCCCTCTACTCTTGGTTAGGATCTAAGAAACCACATCCTTCATAGTTGGGCTTTAATATCAGCACTTAGGAGGCAGAGGTAGGTGGATCACCGTAAGTTCAAGGCCACCTTGAGACTACATAGTGACTTCTAGGTCAGCCTGGGCTAGAGGGAGACCCTACGTCAAAAAACAAAACAAACAAACAAAAAGCAAAACCAAGAGACAACACACAAGCAAAAAGAAACCATGTTCTTCAAGGCCTCCCTTAACCAGGTCACTTGCAGATCTAGCCAGCCTTGAGCAAGACCGTGGTAATGGATTCTAAAGATGCCACCTTTCCCTCTGGGGTGTTCGCCCAGCCCAATCTAGACCAGCTCAGAGGTACGTGGAGGGGACCTGTCAAATGGATGATGGATCTGAGTCATCTATGACCACCCTTTGCTCCTTCAAGTGTGGTCCATGGGTCAGCAACATGGCTCCTTCTGGGAATTTATTAGATATGTGGACACTCAGGCCCCAAACCAGGGCAAGCAGGTTCTAATCTGCATTTGAACAAGTTCTCCAGGTCCAGGAATGTCCATGAGGATTTGAGACACACTGGTTTACTAGCTTGTGACTGGGTGCTGAGTCGAAACTACCATTTCCTAAGGTGTTAGAGATGATGGATGAAGAGGTTGGAATTGAGATTTTGTGAAGACACTGGATGAAATATTTTCCACTAAGAGCTACTGAAGATGCTTAGTATCACAGTGCCGTGTGCCTTATTCCTCCTTTCCCCGCATCTTCTTTTTATGTTATTTATTTACTTGTGAGGAGAGAGAGAGAGAGAGAAAACACCAGGGCCTCTTGCCTCTGCTAACAAGCTCCAGAAGCATGTGCCACTTTGAATCTGGCTGTTTGTGGGTGCTGGGGAATCGAACCCTGGGTCGCCAGACTTTGCAAGCAAACACTTTTAACCGCTGAGCCATCTCCACCCCAGTCATGTTCTTTGAGTGCAGGAAAGAGAACTTTTAAAGAAACTAGGAGTGAGTGTGGGGTCCCATTGGGTAGGTATTCAGGGCGTGACATCCTCTGGGTTTGAAACATGCCAAGCTCTCACGAAAGAACTTTCTTTGTCCAAATTAGAAGAGTGTTAGGGCAAAGGTGAGTTAACTGGATGGATGAGTGTGACGAGGTCATGTGATCCTGTTCCTCTCTGGCCCTGTCTATTTCTGACCCGTATATATTCATCATGCCACGTAAATTAAGCCAAATCTAATTGCCTCACCATCTCAGAAAAAAATACAAGTTCTGCTTTCAAAATAGAAGACTCGGATTTCTCATTCCTGGATTTATGCCTTAGATAAAAGCATTCAGCAAGCGTTCACTAAATGTAACGCACATGTTTTGATTTTCCACAGGTCTTTGGAAACCTTTTTTTTTTTTTGAGGTAGGGTCTCCTTGGCTGACCTGGAATTCACTATATAGTCCCAGGTTGGCCTTGAACTCACGGTGATCTTCCCACCTCTGCCTCCTGAGTGCTGGGATTAAAAGCATGCACCATCCAAGGAAACCATTTTCACTCACGTGACATTAGGCACAAAAATTTTGGGTACAAATTCTGGTCCCACCATTTATATATGATCACAAGCAAGGTGATGCATTCCCTTTGAGGCTCAGTTTCCTCAATCAGTAAACGAAGAGAACAATGTCTTGCAGGGTGGTGACAAAGGCTAGATGAGATCGTAAATGTAAAGCTCAGTCAAAAGTAGTTATTTGAACATCTTCTTCTAGCACGTGTGTGTCTGTACGCCATAGGTGATCGCTGAAATTAACATACACTTGTAGTTCTTACAGATGGCTCATACTTCTGTTAGGTAAATTCTCATTTAAATTTCAAAGAGAAATTTTGGTGAGTTGTCCATGGCCCATGTATTAAGGTGATCTCTCTCTCTCTCTCTGTCTCTCTCTCTGTCTCTCTCTCTCTGTCTCTCTCTCTCTCACACACACAGAGCTTTTAAGTAAAACTCCTAAGTGTTAGGTCATCAGGTCATTACATTTTATTAGAAGTAGTCGTTTCCTATTTGCCTGACTTCCCTGATAGGTTTAGAAACTTCTTAATCCTCTCCCGAAAGCTGGTGTGGCAGGGGTGACAGGTGGATGTCGTGATAGGGTAAACAGGACGGGCATGAGTCACGCATGGAGATGTACTCAGGCATGTAGGTAAGTCAGAAAATCAACATGCTTAGGATACACAAACAACTTCAGGGGATATGCTAACACCAAAAATCTTAAAAGCATATATTGATGAGACACCAGGCAAGAAAAAATACAACATTTAAAGCATGGAATTGTAAGGAATCATGCCTGAATGAATGGCATTTTTTTTTTTTATCCCAAGGTCTTGACTTACTGAGCATTGTAACTGGAAGCTTCCTAGGATCACGATTACCTTAACCTTGAGAGGTGTTTTGTCTTGGTGAAGGAGGACCACGCACTGAAACCAGAGCGTGTCTCAGTGAAACTCAACCTCTGCTATGTCGTAAGCATAAATATTTATAAGGGAAATCGTTAATGTCCCTGGAATGAGGAAGTTCAGGACAAAGTCAATAGGAATTGAAACACAGAGATAAGAATTTACCTGGACACCCCAGCATCCTACGGAGAGGAGGGGGTGTTCTGCTCAGAGTGGAGCCCACGCTGCTTGGTCCCCTCTTATGGCAAGGAAGTAAAGGGGAGCCATGAACGTACACAGGCAATGGCTTCACCCTGCAGTCTTTGAAGAGGGAAGACTTTAGCTTTTCTCTTGGAAGCTGTGATCTTCCGTCTATTATTATTGGACCAGGACTTCTGGAAAGGTCCATTTGAAAATCCTGCTCAGTGTGATGGGGATGCAAATGAACCTTTTCGTTTTTAAATCAGTTATGGTCAATGGGCCAACAATAAATACTCCAGCACTTAAAATACTCTCTCTCACCAATTTCTACCTAAGAAATGCCCTTCAAACTTATTAGGTAGAACAGCCACCATTTTATTTGTTCACATGTAAATGTTAGACTCAGAACTGTAGGAATGGCTTGTCTCTGCTTTGTGATGACTGGGGACTCAGCTGGTTGGTTTGGATGGCTGAGAATTAGCAGGCAATGGGGTGGGGGGACACTCATGTCATATATCCCAGGCTTCCCAGATTCCCTATAGCTGTTGGCTGGTTTTCTCAGCATCCTCGATGAGGTCAGTTTAGCTCTCTTGCGTGGTTGGTCACTGGCTTTGGACGGGGAGTGTCCTAGGAGGAGAAACCCCAATACACAGGCATGTAAGCCTCGGCTGGCATTAGACTTGTGGATGTTTCTTTGGTCAAATGGAATCACGTAGCCAAGTGTGGAGAAAATGGTGGGAAAAGTTCAGCAGGGACACTAATAACTATATCATATTCTGAAAAATAATTACCCCGCGAAAGACTAAATAGGTATATTGTAATTATGGTACAGTACGGTTAATGACACAATGGGTATTGTTGAAATTATGTTATTTTTGTCCCAAAGAGATTAGGTATTATTTCCCACAACATAGGTCTTTCAAGTCTTTAGGCAAAACCTAGTATGTATCAAATAATTTAAGTCCATTTGTAAAGAAAACAAAAAATTCAATTTTTAGTATCTACCTCAGGCTTGTTTTATTCTTGGAATTATTGTCGTTTTTATATACTGCTTTTAAAAAATATAAGTATAGATATTTTATTTTGACTTTTCAATAGCTCATACATTCAGAGTTTTTATGTGGTATGAAATTTTAAAAAGATAGGCTGCATTCTTTAATTTCTTTCAGTTTCTATGAATTGGAGATCCAGAATAGAGGAGGACATAGAATTCAGCTTTTAAATCTCTTAGACCGGTAGGTTCAATCAGTTGATTTCTAATTTTTTTCCAATGCTAACGTTTTGAAAAATTTAAATTTAATATCCAATGTCTTGATGAACTATTAAAGCAATATAAGATCTGCACTAGGAAAATACTAAAACAGTAATATTTCTTTAGAAGAACAAATGCTTGAATTAAGCTTTTTACTCACGTGGCCTAGAGCTATTTTCTCTTGCGTCTTTTATTTGCATCTGTTCTATTTGACTTTACTATGCAAAAGAAAAAAAAATTTAAGAGGCAATTGAATGGTAAGGCTAAAGTAACAGCAAATTTTCTTCTTAGAAACATTACAAAAGCTTAAGGCCTTGGCAAAATATTGGATTATGCACCTGCAGGCATTTTTGCTAGAAGCAGGTGGAGATGTGCTTGTAGACTTTTGTGAACTGCTTTTTTTTGAAATAAAGTATTTGCTCCACAACTAAGTTTTTCTTCAGTTGTGTTTCCTGAAAGCATTTCACTATAGGTCTGAAGCTCTAATCACGTTTAATAAAGTCTAATCACAATT
Organism: Zapus hudsonius; assembly: GCA_004024765.1. NCBI lineage: Eukaryota > Metazoa > Chordata > Mammalia > Rodentia > Dipodidae > Zapus > Zapus hudsonius. The sequence goes on from PVHP010053226.1 coordinate 7,901, forward strand.
TGAAAGTGACATGAAGGTGGTTTTATTTTTAATCTTTCTATTAGTTGCTATTAATTCCTTTGGGGAGTATTAAAAATTCATAGTATGGGAAACATTCAAATAAATATAAAATTACTTACCTGAAGTACTAAGACAGCAGGTTTTCAAAACTGTCTGTACATTGTAATTACTTGAGAATTTAAAGATTATATTGACAGTTGGTCTCAACCATCAGTAATTTTGATTTAGTTGGGATAGACTGTTCCCTTAAAATCAGAGCTTCCAAATCTTCTCGGGCTGGAGAATCCCTGAGCTAAAGAAATTTCCTTAGACTTTTATCCACTTTTTGTGAGCATAACTTGGGTTCTTGTTTCCTTCTCGACTTTATGAGCACTTCCTGGAAAATATAGCTGCTATATCTCTTCATAATGAATTTGTATGAAGTAGTAATTTTTTTTCTTAGATAAGGTCTGTGTAGCCCAGGCTGACCTTGAATTTATGGTCCTCCTACCTCAGCCTTCTGAGTGCTGAGATTATAGACGTGTGCTTCCACATCCTGCTGAGGTTTGTGAAATTAATTTCAAATTCCACACATTATCAACAGAATATAAATAAAAGTAGAAAAAATTGATCTTACAAAGGCATGTATTGTATTGGATTGAACAAGATCAGATGCATCTATGAACTCAATCGTTTTATGATACTGTAGGTAAATATGTTGACATAAATATTAAAATCCAAGATTATACTTCTCTGGATTAGCCAACTCTTTGTTTAGTTGGGTTTTGGGCTCCAGCATTATAATTGCTGTTTGTTCAAAGTGATTCTGGAATGAAAACAGTAGAATTTATTGCCTCGTCCTTTATGTGGGTTGGGTGTATGTTTGTCAGAACCAAATGTCAACAGAAGCTTCTTTAGTTGGTAACTTTTCAAAATACACAAATATTAATCGATTTGTAACGGGTATTTTGAAAGATTTGGGAGCTGTTTTAAAGGCAAGAAGAAAGTTCTTCCATTGACTTAGAGCCAAAACTCACAGTTGTCACTCTTATCTCTTAATGATTTGTCTTCCCTCTCCTCCCTGAGAAGAAACTCTCCTTCTCCTTCTTCCTTCTTCTCCCTTTTTTTTTGAGATAGGATCTTGCTCTAGCCCAGGCTGACCTGAAAAAGTCACTGTGTAGTCTCAGGGTGGCCTCAAACTCACAGTGATCTTTCTACCTCTTCCTCTGGAGTGCTGGGAAGCTCGAGGAGCAATTCTTTACTACAGGGTGACCATCACTTCTGTTAGCTTGGGCCTGGGGAGACTGTGATGTATTGGCCACCTTAGTTGATACAGTGAAAATTAATAAGAATTTAGGGCTATTTTAGACCTTTATATGAAAAATTATTTACAATAACTAAGTCATATATAATGTATGATTGTAAGGTTAGCAATCATCTTTTTTTTTGTTTTAGATTTTATTTATTTGAGAGCCAGAGAGAAAGAGGGAACAGAGAGAAAGAGAGAGAGAGAGAAAGAGAGAGAGAGAATGATTGAGAGTATGGACACCCCAGGGTCTCTTGCCACTGCAAATGAACCCCAAACACAAGCATCACTTTGTGCATTTGGCTTTAGGTGGGTTCTGGGGAATTGAACCAGGGCCCTTAGGCTTTGCCTTTAACTGCTGAGCTGTTTCTTCACCACCCCTCCCCCCTTAAAAATAACTTTTCCTTTAGCTTGATCCATTCTTTTAGAATATTTTCCCAGGGATTTTGGGCCCCTTTGGTGCAGGGGTTTGAACAAAGGGTCTTGTACATGGAAGGGAAGGAAGCATTCTACCGCTGAGCTACTGCTCCAACCCCTCCCAGGAGTTTTTCTAGCAATGTTCTGACTTCCTCTCGAGAAGGCTGTGCACAGTTGTCTGTTGGTGCTTGGAGGGATTTCCAGGGAGAGACCAGAACTCTGTGGCTGCTCAAGTCCCCTGTATAAATCACCATAGTTTTTACATATAAACTCCACACTCTGAGTCACCGTATTACATCACGTATAACATAAGTAATACTTATGATACAAATGCAGTGTAAGTTGTTACAGTATATTGTTCAAGAAATTATGACAAAAATTAAAAGTCTATTCTTATTCAGCATAGATGCAATTTATTTTCAAATAGTTTTGCTATGTGGTTGGTTGGCTTTGTGGCTGCAGATCCCCATGGAACAGGGAAGGGAGGCCTATATATTTTAGGTACGTTTTATAGATTCAAGAAAGAAACATTCAAAATAGCAGAATGGGTGGATGCTAAAATAGATGAAAAGTTGTTTTTAGATCTGCTTGGAGATCGGTATCCTATTAGCACAAAGCGTGTCTCTTACAAAATGAAATAGAAAAAGAGGACTAATGAACTCTAGTTTAGATTCATTCTGTCACCAAATCGTGACAAAAGTCCCCACAGACAAACACAGCAAAAAGTCATTGAAGATATTGAGCCTCTTTGAAAATAGTCACAGAAAAAAAAATATGTTTTGAAATGTAGTTCCATCAATAAAGGAATTTTACAATGATGTAGCTATTCTGGGTTATTTTGGCCTGGACTATTAAAGGTTGGTTTTCTACTATCTCGGCACTAAGGGTCAGAAACCACAGTTGTTTCCTTAAAGGGAAGATGAACTCCGTTTTAACAGGTGTTAAAATACCAACCACTGGTTCCTTCCCTCACTGAGCTGTTGACCAAAGGGACTCATGAGATTCCAACAACAAGACAGAATTCTGTCAAACCTCTTGAGTGCTTTCCCCAGGCCTGAGGCAAAACCCTGTTACTGAAGAAACCACAGACTGCATCGATCAGCATCGAGAAACCCTTCAACATCCGGAATGGTATCCAGCCCCCAGAAGGCAGTTAGTGTAGTGCTGGAAGGCACTGCACAGGCTGCCAGGGGAAACTGATCAACGACAGCTGGAGTAAACAGAGACGATT
>PVHP010053227.1:0-10853 GCA_004024765.1 Zapus hudsonius
TCCCAGAACTCGGGAGGCAGGTAGGAGGATTGCCGTGAGTTCAAGGCCACCCTGAGACTACACAGTGAATTCCAGGTCAGCCTGGGCAGTTCTGAGGCTGTAGCTCAGTGCTTGCTATAGCTGTCACTTGCTTGACAAGCTCAAAGCCTGGATTCCATCTCTAGTTACACACACACACACCACCACCACCACCACCACCACCACCACCAACAACAACAACAAAATATTCCCAAAGAGGATCATTCATTCATCCTTTCACTCAACAAATTATTGGACATTTAAGGTGCTTGGGACATCGGTGAACAAAACAAAAATGTCTGCCTGGGCATTGTGGCACACACCTTTAATCCCAGCACTTGGGAGACAGAGGTAGGAGGATCACTGTGAGTTCAAGGCCAACCTGAGACTACAGAGTGAGGTCTAGGACAGCTTGGGCTAGAGTGAAATCCTGCCTCAAAAACAACAGAACAATAGATATAAAGGATTCTTGGGAGAAGGAGGTAAAACCCAAGGCTCTAGGGTGAGCGAGGGCCAGGAGAAGTCAAGGATCCCGGAGGAGGCCTGAGCCAGCGCATGGTGCAGGCCTTGCCAAGTCCAATGTGCAATCACCACAGGACTTTGAGAGAGGACTGACAGGACGTTTTTCAAGGGATCACTTTGCCACGTTGATAAGAATATCTTACGCTGACATGTGAGATAAAAGATGTTTGGTCATAAAATAAAAGTTGATTGCTATAAAACATGAAAGAACCCTTGGACATTGGAAGGACAGGAAGTAGATTTGAACAACTTTCATTCAGGAAATCAAAAGGACAAAGTATGAGGAAAAGATGCAATTATAGAAATAGGAAATAGAAACATGTAAGTGAAGGAAACTATCACATTAATTTCAGGAATTAATTCTCTACCACTGAAAGACATCAGCTTCTAGACTGAAGGGGTGCAGAGGACCCAGCACAGTGCACAGTGGGTGCTGGATAAAAGCAAGCCAGCAAAAAAAAAAAAAAAAAATCTGGGCATGGTGGCACACACCTTTAATCCCAGCACTCAGGAGGCAGAGGTAAGAGGATAGCTGTGAGATCGAATCCACCCTGAGACTCTGTGGTGAATTCCAGGTAAGCCTGGGGCTAGAGAGAGACCCTATGTCAGAAAATAAATAAAAAGCTGGAGTCGCGATGCTCAGTGGATAGTGTCATGCAAGCGTAGGTAGCCATGTGGAGTCTCAGAACTCATGTAAGCTTGGATACAAGCATCTGTAATCTCTGCACGCCTACAGAGAGATGGGAGGCAGAGGCCCAGCTAGCCTGTGAGTGCAGCCATGACTGGGATCCTATCTCAGACAGGTGGAAGGCAAGAACGGCCACCCAAGGCTGTCCTCTGACCTTCACATGCACGCTGGTGTGCGTGTGCCTACATTCTTCCTCTCCCTTCCATGCCCAAACTCCACGGCGAAACGGATAAACCAGGCAGAGTGGCCTGCAATCCCAGCATTTTGGAGGGTGAAAGGTTCGGGTCAGCCTGGGCTACACAGTGAGCTCCAGGTCAGTGTGGGCTGCAGAGTGTAATCCTCTCTCAAACAAGAGCAAGAACAACAAAATAGTAAATGGATGTGAGGAGATACTGATAGAACCAGCTTTGGTATAACTAGGGATAGACACATAGATAATAATGAAAACAGGATTGTTAACTCTCGGGAAAACTAAAAAATAGATTCAGAAAAAAAGTCATAATCTACGCCCTGGTTCAGCTGTGGAACAGGGTACATACAGTCTTAAGTAATGTCAGCACTGACACTGATTCACCCCAAGTGACCCCATGACATGGACAAAGCTGAGGGGCTGAAGTATGTGCTAATGACAGAATCACCAGGGAAAGAGCTAAATGTCCATCTTCCATCAGACCACATCAATTGAGAAGCCAAGGGCTGAAGAGATGGCTTAGCGGTTAAGGCATTTGTCTGCAATGCAGAAGGACCCGAGTTTGATTCCCCAGTGCCCATATAAAGCCAGATGCACAAGAGGGCGTATGTGTCTGGAGTTCGTGCTGTGCCCATTCTCTCTCTCTCTTTCTCTCTAATAAATAAATAAAATATATTTTAAAAAAGAGAAGCCTAACTGATAAATCATGAGATATGGTAAAATAATCCTTGAGATGGAGATGGAAAATAACGTACCAGATTCAGCTGAAGAGCTGGGGCCTCTTGGAGGGAGGAGGCGTTGTAGTTATTACTTTCAGGATGAGACTTGTGGAACTTTGAAACATTATGTGAGCTGGAGAGATGGCTTGGGGGTTAAAGACGACTGTATCGCCATGCACAGTGGTGCACTCAGAGGCAGAGGTAGCAGGATCAACATGAGTTCAAGGCCAGCCTGAGCTAGCATGAGATCCTACCTCGAAAACAATCAAAAAATAACACACTATATGTACGTTGGCAACTTAGAGAAAAATAAAACCAAAAAGGAAAAATGTTTTACATATCCTATCAGATCACAACCTGGTCCTGTTTGGTCAGCCTCAACCCCCAACTCTTCCCAGAGCTAAACTGTGGGCTCCCGACCACAGCGGCCAGCGCAAGTCCTCACCCTCTCTGCCCATGTCTGCCCTAGCTCCAGTTCTGCTCAAAGATCCGGCTGAACCACAGTTCCTGCCCAATGCACCTACCAACCAATACTTTTTGCTTGTTTGTCTTGTTTTATTTTTCCGAGGCAGGGTCTCATTCTAGCTCAGAATAACCTGGAACTCACTCTGTAGTCCCAGGCTGGCCTCAATCTCATAGCTGGCCTCCTACCTCTGCCTCCTGAGTGCTGGGATTAAAGGTGTGCCCCACTATTCCCCCATAGTGCTGGGATTAAAGGCATGCACCACTATGCCCAGCTTCTAATCAGTACTTTTTAGGTTATTCATTTATTAACATAATTCACTGTATTTGTCCAGCTAGCCCAAATACACCCTTTCTCCTATGTTGCAATCTTCTGGCGAATGGGTGTAATGAGAAGATTCCTTTGTGGTTGGGGGAGGGTGTTTTGGTAGTTGTGGTTTGAGACGGGGTCTCTTGTAGCCCAGAATGACCTTAAACTTCTAATGGTCCTGCCTTGGCCTTACAAGTGCTGGGGTAGCAGGTGTGAGCCACCGTACCCAGCTGCAATGATGCCCAAGTGCTGGGGCAGCAGGTGTGAGCCACCGTGCCCAGCTGCAATGATGCCCAAGTCCTGGGGCAGCAGGTGTGAGCCACCGTGCCCAGCTGCAATGATGCCCAAGTGCTAGGTCCACATTAGGCACTCAAACACCTAAAAGTAAGATTCAAGGTGAGTTACCATACAATTTTAAACCAGGGTCTGGAGATAAATCTAAGGTTAGATTAATGCTGTGACTGATGATGGTTAAGACATGCAAAGGACTGTATTGTGCCATGATAGAGCCAACTTCAAAGTTCTGTGGTCTACCTTTTTGGTTAATGTTTAAATTGAGTTGTTTTAATAGAGATATTTTGCTCCCAGTCCTCTCTGGTTGCAAATTTCAGCGACCCAGGGTTTGGTAGATAAGCAGAGGCCCAGTTCCTGTGATTTTAGAGACCCTGTACCTGCCTCCTTGGGTTTCCTAGATTGCAAACCACACTCCCTGCACACTGCCTTCTCGTCTTACTGTCATGCCCATCCGACTTTAGACAGGGATGGCCTTTGCTAGCTGTGGATGGAAACACCAGGACAGCAGCACAGCGGAAGATCCACGCCTGCTGCATCTTCCAGGTTGTCTGCAAGGCCCTCTTCATTGGCTCCCTTCTGAGGACTGGAGCACAGATCCAGGCCCAGCTGCCTGCTGGCCAAAGGGCCTCCTGGTACTCTCCTCTAGTTCCTTCTGGCCATGGAACAGTAGGTTTCTCAGGAAGGGAGGGGTGGCAGGTGGCTCTCTGGCCTCTGCCTCACACCAGGCCCTGCTCCTGAAGCCAAGGAAATGACCTTAAAAATTATTTATGGCCAGGCATGGTGGTGCACACCTTTAACCCCAGCACTTGGGAGGCAGAGGTAGGAGGATGGTTGAGTTTGAGGCCACCCTGAGATTACATAGTGAATTCTAGGTCAGCCTGGGCTAGACCTCAAAAATAAATAAAAAGAAAACCACAAACACAAATTATGTATTTGAGACAAAGTGAGTACAGGCATGCCAGGGCCTGCTGCTACTGCAAAGGGACTCCAGATGCCCACACCGCGTTGAGCACCCGGGTTATGTGGGTCTTGGGGAATTAAACTTGGGCCTTGAGGCTTGTCAAACAAGTGCCTTTAACCACTGAACCATCTCTCCAGCTGGAACGGCGCAGCCTTGGCTTGGTCCCGCAGCAGTGTTACCAAGTGCTCATGTGGCAGCTTTGTAATCACAGTTTTATATATAAAATTTTATTTGCAGAGACAGAGAATGGGGAACCAGAGCCTCTAGGCTCTGCAAACAAACTCAATACATGGGCCACTTTGTGTCTGCTTCATGAGAGTACTTGGGGAATTGAACCTGGGTCATTGGGCTTTGCAGGCAAGTCCCTTATCTGTCGGGCTAGCTCTCCAGCCCAAAAGTCAAACTCTTATTGTCTATTTTAAAAAAAATTTATTGGGCTGGAGAGATGGCTCAGTGGTTAAGGCATTTGCCTCCAGTGCCTGAGGCCCCAGGTTCAATTCCCCAGTACCCACATATGCCAGACCCACAAGGTGGTGGCCCTGGTGTTCTCTATCTCTATATCTCTTTGTATCTCTCTGTTTGAAAATGAATATTTAAAAATTTATTTACTTGAAAGCCGGGTGTGGTGCGCACACCTTTAATCCCAGCACTCGAGGCAGAAGTAGGATTGCTGTGAGTTCAAGGCCACCCTGAGACTACATAGTGAATTCCAGATCAGCCTGGGCTAGAGCGAGACCCTACCTCAAAAAACAAACAAACAAAACCCCAAAAATTATTTACTTGAGAGGGAGACAACAGAGACAGATTGAGAATGGGTGTGCCAGGGCCTCCTGCCACCGAGCACAAACTCCAAAGCATGTGCCACTCTGTGCATCTGGGTACTGGGGAAATCAGGCTTTTCAAGCCAGCACCCTAACCGCTGGTCCACCTCTCTAGCCCATTACTGTCCCCTTATGAGGCTTTTCCACCCGCCAACAGGATGCTTCTCTGTACCAACTGGTGGGTGTAGATTGCAGAGCCACTGGCTAGGGCCTGACTCTCCAGGTGGTACCAACGATTTGAAGAGGAGTAGCTGGAGGATATACAGGAGTCTGAATCAAAGAGAGCCAGCCCACCTGAAGACACTGCAAGGGCACACGCACTAGTGCCCCCCCCCCCAGGGCTTGGCTCTTCTTCACTTGACAAATCTGAGTGCCTACAAGCAGTACTTTTAGGGAACTCTGCAGGCTGAGCATTGTGATTTAATGTTCAATGCTTGATAGGCTCCCGAGCTTCAACACTGTTGGCAGCTGTTTTAGGAGGTGGCGTCCTACTGGAGGAAATGGGTTGCTGGGGGCAGGGCTGAAGGCTTTGTGGCCTGGCCCCACTTCCTGTCTGCCCTGTTTTCTGCCTGCAGATTGTGATGAAGTATCCCCACTATGATGGAAATGTAATCCAAAATAAACTCTTCCCTTCTTTTTCACATCTGGTCACAGCAATGGGGCAGCAGTGAGCTGGGGAACCTTACCCTTTCACTCCCTACCCCAGTGGACTGAAGTAAAGGGCAATCTGCTTAGGAGAACTCAAGTATGGAGAATCAACCTGGGCTAGAGACCACTAGTTAACAAGCTGTTCCTCGCTGACCACAGCACATCTTTCCTGTGTACCCCAGAGCTGCAGGATTCTGATGGACACTGACCGTGGGAAGACCTTTAGCAGAGGGCAATGGATCTGGACTCTCCACATGTGGAACAGCTGAAGGATGGTGGAAATCCCCACTGGAAAACATACCGGTGTTTACATCACCTAGATCACTCTAAGAGGGGTGGTTCCCTATGGTCCCCACTGCTCCTCCTGCCACATCCCTCCTCCACTTCCTTACCTGCCACCCCTAAAGGCATTCATTTGGGCTTTACTTTCAAATTCCACCTATTACCTAGGAATCTTTCCTGAAAGATTTTTCCCAGGGATATATGATAAAAATGACAGAATATGCTATGAAAGTACTTTGCATAAGGTCTTGAAATACTGACCATTATTATGGAGATTTAGATACTACTATAATCAATGTATACAATTTAGGAGTCTGATTTTGGCACATACCTTTAATCCCAGGCAGAGGTAGGAGACAGCTGTGAGTTCAAGGTCAGCCTGGACTAGAGCAAGACTACCTCAAAAAAACAACAAAAAGTGGTACTTCTGAGGCCAGCATGGCTCACACCTTTAATCCCAGCCCTTGTGAGGCTGAGGTAGGAGTGGCCAACCTGGGCTACAGAATGAGTTTATCCCACCTCAAAAAAAAAAAAAAAAAGAAAAAAGAAAACTGGGTGTGGTGGCACACACCACTAATCCCAGGACTAGGGGACAGAGGTAGGAGGATCATCTTGAGTTCAAGGCCACCCTGAGACTACACAGTGAATTCCAGGTCAGCCTGGGCTAGAGTGAGACCCTACCAAGAAAACCCAAAAAAGAGGCCTCTGTAATAATGCCAACTAGAAAGGGATTATCAGTGTAAATATTCAAATAAGGCAGCAAGGTATTTCTACTCCAGGCAGGAAGTTGTAGGGTACTATGATTACATCCATGTGAGGGATAGAAAAATACACCTATAATGTACATAAGAAGAATGAGTCTAGGGTTAGGGGGTCTTGTTCAGAGGTAGACAGCTGGAAGGCCTTGGGTATGGGACCCAGCTCTGGGGAAAAAAAAAAAAAAGCTGATTTCCTTGGAGATGTAAAACTATGTAAGAGTACGTGGGGAAAAAAAAAGTCTAGAACCATATGAGAGGTCCATGTTGTTGTGTTTTTAAATTTTATTTGCAAGCAGAGAATATGGTCACACCAGGGTCTCTTGCTGGGGTTACCTTAGGAATCTGGCTTTCTTTCCAGGTCAGCCTGGACTAGAGCGAGACCCTACCTCGAACCCCCCCCCCAAAAAAAAAAAGAAATCTGGCTTTCTGTGGGCGTTGAGGAACTGAACCCAGGGAGCACCTTTTAACTGCTGAACTATCCCCACCCATGTTTTACCCCTGAGGTAGAGTCTCGCTCTAGCCTAAGCTGACCTGGAACTCACTCTAAAGTCCCAGGGATTTTTTGTTTTTCGAGGCAGGGTCTTGCTCTAGCTTAGTTGACATGGAATTCACTATGTAGTCTCAAACTCATAGCCTCCTACCTCTGCCTGCCTTCCAAAGTTCGTAGGCTACCATGCCCAGCTTTTATTATTTTTTTAAACCTGTGTTTATGTGCTCAGAACATTTCTGGTAATACAAGGAACCTAGATGAAAAACCTTGGGAAGTGAGCTGGGAGAGTAAATATTTACTTTTCATTTTATACCCTTGCTACATTTTATTTTTCTTATTGGTGGTGCCATTACCTTTATAAAAGGACCAAACTATTTGGCTTGCCTAAAGTAACTGGTCTGAGTTTTATAAGCAATGCCCAGCACAAAGCTGTATGTACTGTATGTCACCTTACACTGGCCGTTCTCACGGCCATGGCCCAAAAACTGTAGAGCACTGGAGGCCTCGGGCTCCTCTCCCATTTACACACACACACACACACACACACACACACACAGACTTTAGTCACTGTCCTCTCTTCAGGAGTGAGTCCTCTTTTCTTCTCCACATACACTCACTCCACTGGTCACCCAGCCCCAGGGCTCTCGAGATTCTTTCCAAAACTGACTCCCAACCTTTCTGGCTCTGGCAAGACCCAATCCTGAACTCGAGCCTTAACGCACTGCAACTGCCCCTTCTACCGCTCTCCTTGAGGTCAAGTAGAGAGCTGCAGCTCTGTGGGAAAATGACTCAGTAGTTAAAGGGTTTGCTTGTAAAGCATACTGGCCTGGGTTCAATTCCCAAGCTACCCACAGGTAAGTCAGTTAAGTGTGTGTCTGGTGTTTATTTGTAAGGGCACAAGGCACTGTATGCCCCCCCCCAATTGTGTTAAAAACAACAACAAAAAAATGTTCTATGGTTTAGGCACACCCAAAAGTCAACTTATCTTCCCCTCCAACCTTGCCAGATTCATAGCCTTTCAAATCTCAGCTAATGGCATGTCCAGGCTTCTAGGTGTCAGAGTCCACAATCTTGAGTCAAAGACTGATTAGAAAGTAGAATCTGACTCATAAACCCAGTTACCTAAAAACAGGCACTCCTGGGTACTGGAATGAAAGGTATAGCATCATTGTTTTCTGAAATATACCTGCCAACTCAAATTTTAAGTCTAGGATTTGGATCTTGTCATTTTAATTTTTTAAACAAAATCAACCTAAGGCAATGCAGCCCCAGGGATAAGGTGAACTCTTTTAATTTCTAGCAGGGTGCTATCACAGTACTGATGCCAGCAATAAACTAAATGCTAACCACTGAAAATCAAAGTCCAGCTCTTAAAGTTAGGAGCCACACAGGACAGAATGACTGAATTATATGAAGGACAACCTATCAGACAAGTGGAGAAAGTGTTTTATATTTTAAAAACCTATTCACTGGTTCAATAAAAAGGCAAGTAAAGCTGGGTGTGGTGGCACACCTTTAATCTCAGCACTCAGGAGTGCTGAAGTAGGAGGATCCCTTGAAGTTTGAGTCAGGCATGGGTTAAACAGTTCAAGGTCAGCCTGGGCTAGCGTGAGACTCTGCTTCAAAAGACGAAAAAGGAAAGAAAGAAAAAAAAAAGGAAAGAAAAGGGAAGAAAAAAAAAATATATATATATTACAGATGGACCCACAGATAAAACTTGCTTTTATCAGAACATAAAGGCAGAGATGCCTGAGGGATATGTATACATTTTAAAAAATAACTTAGGAACAAGAAATTAGACATACTGACTTCTTTCATTTGCTATAAAAAACATTAACAATGAAGGCTACTTAGAAGAAATGTTCAACTCTTAGCGAGGCTAATACTTTCCACTACAGAGTAACGTCCTGCTTCCCAGACAATGACCTTCCTGTTCTGGCATGACACGCATTCATGTGGAAAAAGCTCGTCAAGCTTTGCCAGGGCCAGGAGATGAGAAACAGAGCGTGTCCTAATTAGCTAACTGAAAATCAGTCTTTTGGGAATGGACCAATGAAATACAGCCATTAGCTTTGCTAAATATCTGTAAATTGTAGAATTCCTCAGCTCTTGGCCACAGTTCCTTCTTGGTGTCTTAATCTAGACTGTGACTCCTTTCCCCAAGGTTGAGGCGAGCGCTAGTCATCAAAGTCTGGGATGTCATCATAGGAGTAACCCCGATAGCCTTTGGATGCATAGTAGGCAATGCGCAAATGGTAAAATCCAGGCAGGAACACCAAAATGCCAATGATGAGGACAGGAATTGCACGGTCTGCCCCCTGGTGGCAGAAGGAGGAAAAACATTAGTATCATTTACAAACATCTTCACGATTACAAATTAGTCAACTTTCCGCTCAACAACTCACACAAGGAAAAAACTGGCTATTTCTTGTACAGTTCATAACTTCCCACCCCATGGAGTGGTCCAGCAATCCCACTGAGGGCCCCAGGATGGGGATAAGGAGAAGGGAAATAAGGTACCACCATAAGACTTGCTCATAAAATGTATCTGATTATTAACAATAAATAATTAAAAAAATATATATATATATTGTTAACTTTCTTTTTTTTCAGTGTTGGAGATTGAACCAAGGCTTTGAGCAAGTTAGGCAAGCAGTACACCCTGTAAACTCTCCAAATTATAATTTGAATTAAAATGTCAAAGTTATTAAGAACTGGGCATAGTGGTGCACAACATTAGTCTAGCCCTCTGGAGGCTGAGGTAGTTTGATCGCACTCTGTTGGAACTCAGTCAGAGTTCCAGGTCAGCTGGGCTAGCGTGAGACCCTTCTTCAAATAGGTAAACAAAAAATACCCTTCAAAGTTCTAAAAAAGATAAATGTGGGTCTGGAGAGAGTGAGCAGTGGTTAAAGGTGCTCGTTTGCAATGTCTGCTGGCCCAGGTTCAATTTCCCAGCCACCTACTTAAATTTGGGCTCATTTGATTACATCAGCCAGAAACCCTGGTACATACGCATACACACAATAATAAATTATAAAGTAGAAAACTATCCCTTCTTATCCATAGATATTTGGCTTAATTTCCTTCTGTTCCTGTTCTAAAGATTGAGTTGTAAACATCCCACACGTGTCTCACCTCTCTTTATGATATGCATCTGCCAATATAATTATATTTAAACTACAATGGCAAGTAACATTCCACTGAACCATATACCACAATTTTTCTTAACACCCCCCCACCTCCACAGCTATTGGACTGTATAGAACACCACAATAATCTATCTCTTCCTAGTATATGTTACAAGAATGGATGTGAATTATGGTTAAGAATCGGTCCAGGACAACTTAAGATACAGTACTCGTGGGCATAGCCCAAGAGAAAGAACAAACATGACTTTAGGTTTCTACAGTTATCACTTTAAAGCTCCACAAAAACTCTCAGCAAACCAATTTAAGTTTAAATCTCAGGGGCCTCACATGCAGTCAAGACTCCCTGCTTCTGTCCAATGACCAATACTCCACATGATGCAAGGCTACAGTGACAGCATGCTACTCTTGCTAACCCTGGACCAGCCAGAAAAACTGGAACCTTGGGCAAGCTCCCTGACACCTCAGAAGCCAATCGTGCCTACTAGCAAGGGAGACCTTGCTGCTGAAAAGAAACAGGTCTTATTATGAGAGAAGGAAGCAG
>PVHP010053228.1:0-10842 GCA_004024765.1 Zapus hudsonius
GTGACACAGGCCTGGAGCCAGGCCAAGGTTTTCTATGAATAGAACTCGGCTGAGGGTGCTGGACACACTGCGGATTTGCAAGGCAATCCTGGGGGTCCGATCCCAACCAAGGAGACTGTTCACCTGCTCTTCAGAGGTGGGAATTGTGAGGATTCCCTCTGGTCCTCACACACATCCAGGACCAGAATTCTTGCTAAACCCAGCACTGGAGCATTCTGTTGTCACCTGTTATTAGAGAGGCATCTGCTTGCAAGTTGTTCTTACAGGTCGTGGATTTCAAGGGAGGAAAGAATACAGTAGTCCGTACTTGGCAGGGGACACATTCCAGGATGCCCCAAGAGTCCTGTAAACATGGATAATACTGAGCCCTGCATACACACACAGACATATGCAAGTGTTTTCAGTTATAAATTGGGCAGAATAAGAGAGTAACAATAACATAATAAAGCAATGATTACAGCAGTATACTGTAATAAGGAATTATAGCATCGAAGTGGTGCACTTTGAGGTCATTACTACCTAAGATAAAAGTTGCTTAAGCCGGGCGTGGTGGCTCACGCCTTTAGTCTAAGCACTCGGGAGGCAGAGGTAGGAGGATCACCATGAGTTCAAGGCCACCCTGAGACTACACAGTGAATTCCAGGTCAGCCTGGGCTAGAGTGAGACCCTACCTCGAAAAACAAAAAATAAAAAATAAAAATAATAATAAAGGTTGCTTAACAAACAAGCACAATAATAACATGACTGCCAACTAATGAACTCAGCTAATAGGCTCCTGGCATCTATGGACATAGACAGGAGCTCTCCATCCTAAGTAGGACAGTGTGGATAGGACGAGATTTCATCACATTATTTAAACAACAGACCCTTTAAAACTTATGGCTTGCTCATTTCTGGAACTTTTCATCTAATATTTTCTGACCTTGGTTGACTGTGAGTCACTGTAAGTATGAACAATGAAAGCAAAATGTCCAGGAGCAACCCACACCGTTGACAGGGGCTCTGATTGGATGATCCCAGTGCCCAGGCTGGGGCAGGGAGGAGGATAGGAGACCCTCCACAACCTAGAAGGGCTCTTGGTAGGTGGCTATTTTCTAACCCAAGATGGTGACTTCACTTCCTCCCTCTTCCTGGTCTCCGTGAATTTTCCTGCTGGTGGGCTGGCTTGGTGGGCTTTCTGGGATCCGCTTACTGGATGCATCATGGACCAATCAGTGCCTTCACCTTCATTCAAGCTGGCCAATCATGGACTCTGTTTGGAAGGGCTTCCCCATTCAATAAAGTCCAGTTCCAGCTGGGACAGTGGATCAACCAACTCTGGAAGCTCTTCCTTCCAGAGGAGTCTGTTCTTTCTGCTTTCTTGGCTTTAAAATAAACTTTATTCTTTCAAATACTTTCCTTTCCTTTAATTCTTTAATTGGCAGAGAAAATGAGTCCATAACCGCTAGAGTGCATCAAACCCTGAGAGAGAGAGAGAGAGAGAGAGAGAGAGAGAGAGAGAGAGAGAGAGAGAGAATCATCTTGTAAAACCCAAGGAATCTTAAGAGACATGTGTCCACCCTCATCTTGCAAGATCTGGAAGAGCTACCTTTCCTGGGAGAAGGTGCACTTTCAACACCAGGGCAGGACTCTGTTAGCTTTGGTTCAGTGAGTGGAGAAAGAGTGACTCTCACTCACAGTGGTGTCCAGAGAGTTTTCTGGGGGTAGGGGAAGAGGCCCCTTTGGAGTTGCACTCATCCTGCTGAGATCCCACACTACCCCTTCTCACTCACCCTCTTCTTCCAATGCTAACACAGCCCAGGCCTCTGTCAAGTCAGAATTCTTTCCCCTTTGCTACCCTAGCTGCTATTATTTGGCACGTTGCCTCACCCACTTCAGTGAGCAAATGACTGAAGTCCTTTCTGTTCCTGCAGCTTCTCTGGTAGCCTTGGGATCTTTCTTGGAATGGCTCTTCTTTTTACTTCCTGACCAGAAAACTGGGAATTTCCTACCCAGTGGATTTGGGATTAGAGTTTCATTTCTCCTTGCTTTCCAAGACTTACCTTGTGCTTTATTTTGAGTTTGCAGGTCAAGTTCCTTCAAGCAGCTGAGCTTCTGTGAGCAGCGCCTCTGTTGTGGGTTTTGGGATTTGCTGAGTGGTGAGCAAGTATGTACCGAAGCTGTTCTGTGCTTGGCATAGCCCAGACCCACCTCAGCGATAGTCACGGCTCTGGGAGGAGAGGACCATCTTTGTGTGGGAGCACTGACAAGCAAAGAATTAACATGGTGGTCCTTCTGGGAGAAGGATTTACTCATCCATTTGCTGGGGGTGCTGCCAGTGGGCCGATGTCCTCAGGGATGTCTTCTAGGATTGAGTCTGCTGAGAGAATCTACTGACATGAAGCATGGATTCCAAAGCCCAGTCCCTCACCCTCGCTTGACAAGCTATGAGTGATCTCAGGTTTCTTGCCTCTAGCAGATCTTCCGAAGCCTCGTGGGAAGTGAATCACGTCTCAGCTTGCTCTCCTCTCCAACCTGCTCCTCTTCTGTCGCTCCCACATGTATCATACCAACAGCACATCCTCGCGACCTACCTCCCTGCCAAAGCCCATCTCAGAGTTGAAGTGCTAGTCAGCTTTCCAGTACTGTTCCAAAACACCCGAGGTAAATCACCTGTGTGGTTTGATTCAGGTGTCCCTCATAAACTCATGTTCTGAATGCTCGATCCCCAGCTGGTGGCAGTTTGGGAATTGGAGCCTTGATGGAGGAGGTGTGTTATGGGGAGCAGGCTTATGGGTGTTATAGCCAGCTCCCCCTCGCCAGTGTTTGGCTCACTTTCCTGCTGTTGTCTACCTGATGTTGGCCAGGAGGTGATGTCCAGCTTCTGCTCATGCCACATTTTCCCCTGCCATCACGGAGCTTCCTCTTGAATATGTAAGCCAAAATCAAAGCTTTCCTTCCGTCAGCTGCTTTCGGTTGGGTTCTTTGTGCACCACAATATTGACTCCCAGTGTCTTGGACTTATTGTTTTGGGATTGTATGGTACTGTTCATCATGGCAGGAGCACAGAGTGGAGGAGGCCTGTTCACATTAAAGTGTCTTGGAAAAAGAAGAGAAGGAAGGAGAGAGAGAGAGAGAGAGAGAGAGAGAGAGAGAGAGAGAGAGAGAGAGAGAGAGAGAGAGAGAGAGAGAGAAACTGGGGTTCAGGTATCACCTTCAAGGACACACCTCCAGTGACTTAATTTCCTTCTACTAGGCCCCACCTCTTAAGGGTTCCACCCCTCCCAAATAGCATCACAGCCATGAGGAAACCTCTGGCTTGGGACCACATCCAACATGTACCTTTCTTTGTAAGGTATTCAGTGTCCCATGGAACCCCGGTCTGTGATAGTAAATCAACCTGGAGGTCAGTGGGGTGACAACAGCTGCCCTTTGGGGATCACTTGTCTGGAATGGGTGACTTTTCTGCAGTTCTTCTGCCCGGAGGGGGCACCTCGGTTTAGTCCATCGGCTGGGAGGAATCACCTTTGTAATTTATTTGTATACTGGCTGTTCTTTCACAGTTTTTACTAAAGCATCAGAAAATATCTTTTGCCAATCCAAGATTCATATCTCCAGAGAGCAGGATATTAAGTTTGGATAAACTATAAAAAAGATAAAAATATTCCTGGGAAAAAAATCACGGCGGAAGTGGAATATAGTGTCTTGAATTTGAGGGAAAAAAAATAAACTAAAAGGAAATTCCATAGGTGGTTCATCAGAGCTCAGGTCCTTGAGTTTTTATTAATCTGAAGGAGCAAAAATGCAAAGCGGAAATAACTTTTTATATTTAAAGGCAACTCCCAAGATGGCCGGAAAACAGCTAAGGAATCTATTGCTCTTGCTATTTAGGCACAATAAAAAAAAAAAAAAACCAACATTTTTCAGGGTTGCGCATCTCCTGGGTATTTCGATGGCTCCCCGCTATGCTCATGGGCTTTTGGTGAACAATAAACAGGAACCAAAGAAAAAGCACCACAATTCCATCAAGACTGCTTAAATTTAATTCTGGGCCAAGAAAAAGAAACCCTAGATGGACAATCCAAAGTGTCCAAGTAGTAAAAATAGAGAAGTTCCTTTGAAAAGATTTAAAGATAGTGAATGAAATTTGAAAATTTGCCTTCAATTGTTATTTCTATGCATTACCACTGCAAGCAGAACGTAAGTGCCTTAGAGACCAAGAAATCATTCTGTACCCTTCATGAGTCTAGAATTGTGTCATTCAGTTTAGAAGAGAAAGAAGGGCTTAGTTCTGAGTAAATCAGTGTACCCTATCCCTACTGGTCAATCTTCTTGTTTTTACGAGATGCCTTTCAATGAATGTACTCATTCAGCAACGCTACCAACTGCTGTTTGTGAACCAGGTACTGGGTCTGAAACAAGGAAAGCACAGTTCAGGCGGACAATGGTACAGAGTGGATGATGGACTGGGAAGCGGGGGTAAATGCAGGTCTACTGGGGATTCAAGCACCTCTAAGTGAGTGAACTGAGAGGGTTAGGTGTCTGGTCAGAAGCAAGGCAGGTCCAGGGAGTGTGAGAAAGAGGCAAACAAAGAAGAAGGCATGGAGATTTGTGAGATGAGAGCACATGAGGAATTTCAGGGAATCTTCCATGATGAATGGGTTTATGAGATCAAAGGGTTTAAGATGAAGCTGTAAAGGGAAGCTTAAAACAGATTACAGGGTTTGAAGAGATGGTTTAGCAGTTAAGGTGTTTGCCTGCAAAGCAGAAGGACCCAAGTTTGATTCCCCAGTACCCACATACAGTCAGATGCACACAAGGTGGTGCATGTGTCTGGAGCTCATTTGCAGTGGCTGGAGGCCCTTGCATGTCCATTCTCTCTCTCTCTCTCTCTCTCTCTCTCTCTCTCTCTCTCTCTCTCAAATAAATACATAAATAAAATAATTAAAAATAAAAAAATCTTTAAAAACAGATTATGGAAAGTCATTGGTACTATATGAAGGTTGATGGTTTTCTTCTATAGCAAAGAGGCAGAAACTAAGAATGAATGGTGTATACAAAGGAAGGATAGAAAGAAAGCAAGGTAACCAGCTTTGAAGACTACTGTCCTTTAAAAATATTTAAAAGTTGAGCAATTGGATAGTTTGGATGTTTGGGGAAGACTGAGATGACATAGATAAGTCCTATTTTAGACATGGCAGATGCCAATGGGGAGACACATGTCTATGCTTGTGATATCGCAATGGTCACTGTGACCCGACAGTACCCACCTGTGCCATCACGAAGCCACAGTGTGACACCACAGTTTCCATAGTGATATCGCAACACCCAATCATGGCACTGCCATAACCTACCCTCACTCTAAAATACTCCATGTGGCATCAAAATGCCCCCTGTGACATCACAGTGCCCCATTGTGAGATCCTTATGCCTTGCTGTGACAATCCAATACATATCTCTGTCATCACAGTGCCTTACTCTAACACCAATATACCCTACTTTGACTTCGCAATGACCCTCTATGACTTCACAGTTATACAATATGATATCACAATTTAAAAATGTGACAGCATAATTCCCTATAGTGACATCACACTATCCTTTTGTAACATCACAAGACCCCAATGTGACATCACAAGACATTATTATGACGTCCCATTACCCACTGTGACTTGAAATGCTCCACTGTAGTATTATGCCTGACTTACTTCACATTGTCTCATTGCGACATCACAGTTTGTTAATGTGATATCATAATACAGAAGGTGCCACCACAGTGCCCGTAGTGACATCACAACTCCCGTCTGGGACGTCACAATGCTGCAAGATGACATCACAATGCTGCACTGTGACTGCA
This sequence comes from Zapus hudsonius, assembly GCA_004024765.1. Classification (NCBI taxonomy): domain Eukaryota; kingdom Metazoa; phylum Chordata; class Mammalia; order Rodentia; family Dipodidae; genus Zapus; species Zapus hudsonius. Next base: position 5,837 of record PVHP010053228.1, read on the forward strand.
CTGTGATATTACAATCCTGTACTTTGGATTTAAAATACCCAGCTGTGTCAGCTTAATAAACCATTGCCACAATGTAGCACCGTGACTTCACAATACCCTACAGTGACATCATAATTTTTAAAATGTTAAGTCTTAATTTGTAACTGACCAGAAATACTCATAAATGCCTAATGTCTGATAGTTTAACTTCTTGGTGGCACATGCCTTTACTCCCAGCACTTGGGAGGCAGAGGTAGGAGGATCGCCATGAGTTCAAGGTCACCCTGAGACTACATAGTGAATTCCAGGTCAGCCTGGGCTAGGGCGAGAGCCTACCTCAAAAAACAAACAAAAAGAATTTAATAAACAATTATTGTCCATTCAGAAAATATTTCCCCTTATTTATTAGTATTTCCAAGTTCAAGTTACCTTCAATAAAGATGACCTTAATATCAATTCAAAGATAAATATGCTACATCACTTATGGTAATCCAGTTCTACTTGCCAAAATTTACTTAAAGATGGATGAATCCCCAAATCTCAAAGGAGACTGCAGAGTTATATACTTGAAGGGTGGTGAGGAAAGAAAAGCCTTCCTTCTTCATTGGATATAGTCATACCCGGGGGTGGGGGGGTCCTAGAAGCTGTCTTGTCTGGAGCGAAGCTCTTCATCAACACCTAAATGGTTGGGAAAACAGAACTTGGGTCTTTCCTCCAGGCTGGATAGAAACCTTTTCCTTTATAATTTTCAATTTTGTGCACACATTTAAAATTTCTCTAAAGAGTTCAGAAATATTGAGAATAGATAGAATTCTATAGCCAAAGGATGAAACTTAAGCAAAGACCTGCAGTTTGGGGCCAACAATGATTAAATTTACTTTATAAGCTCCTTATTCTGGAAGAGCAATGATATGATATCGTCCACCCAGACATGTGCGTGTTTTGATTTCATGAGTCTTGCCTTTGCCATCAGGAAACCGGATATAAATAAACGGTTTTTCTATGTATTCAAATATATTATTAAGCCAGGCACCCTCATTTAAACAATTAGCTTTGCAAACAGGAGCCTAAACAAAAGTCCACTGCATAATGATATTGCTCCCCCGGTTGACATCCACCCCTTTCTGAACTTGGGCTGACATGATGTACTTTTGGTTTGGGATGTTGACAAGTGACTTGCAAGTTCTGGTGTTGAGAACCTTGTTTCCAATGCTTCCCTTGTCCCCAAAGCTTGGAACAGACATTCTACTCCTCTCCCGATGTTTCATGGGAGCTACGTGTGCCCAAACTGGACCATAGATGTGCTGAGATTCTGATCCCTGGACCTTCGTGGCAGCTGTGGCCTCCAGTCGAAGGCCCTCTCCTCTGTGATCTGCATAAAGACATGGTTATTTTCTGTCTCTGTCAGTCAGGGAACAGGGGTGGCCCTTTATGAGGTTGCAAGGTCATACTCTGCATGGCATTCTGGGCTTTTGCTGTGTGCGTGCTTTCTCCTCCAGGCTGACCTCTCCTGTCCCCCTTTCAAATCTCAGGGCTGCTCCCCATGTCCTAAAACCACGCTTGTCTCCAGTGTTTTCCCTGTTCCAGTTACAATGCTTTGCTTCCCCACTAACACCCCAACACCATGGCCCTTTCAATTCTAAAGCCACCGGTGGAGTGGCTGTTAGGAGGTAAGCAGCTGCTTTCTGATTGGATTCGAGGTCTGTTCCCTGGAGGTCATTGGGCTCTTGGACCATAAACTTGCTCAAAAGCCCATGGGCGGGGAGGATAGCGGAGAAGCTACTGCTGTTGTTTTGCTAAGTGGACATGTCATGCCCCTCAAACTACCTCTGAAATGTTTTGTTCCTGCCCATTGTTCTCAGCTTTGGTTGGAGAAAGTTCTTTTTGCAGCGAGAAGCAGCTATTGCAGAGACTCATGGCAGGTCCATGTGCTGAGAACCAGCAACTATTGAGCGGTCAGCCGTAAGTGGGCACCTCTCCTTTGATGGGAAGGATTCTCACTTCTCAATTCGAGCAAGCATTGAAAATGATGAGGGATGAATCTTTATGATACTGAAAGGCTCCAAAGCTTGGGTACATTTCCTGGTTTGCCAAGATGGGAGAGCCCTAATTCAGGAATTATGTCATCCGGTTTTGTCACTGAGAAGACCTCACAGGCTCCTGAAAGTCCTAGTCAAGTTGTTATTTGGCAGATGGAAAATTAAACTGTGGGTACCTAGCTTCAGAATTCAGAAAAATCAGTTATATATTTATTTTACTTTTTTATGATGGGTTCTTTTCAAGCCTGTGGAATTTCTGCTACGTACTATAATGCATGTTTACCAAGATAGCCATCTGAAGCACGTGGGAAAACAGAAAACAGATGAATGATAACCAATTGTCCATCTACACAATTCCACCCCGTTTGGCTCAGCCTGTCATGAAAACACATTTGTGAGCTCCCCAGAAGAGCTCCCATGACTGTGATAATTGTCACGTGCCTGCTTACTTTTCCCTTGAGAAACCGAATGAGTGAAAAAAAAAAAAAAGATCACAACTCAACAAAAGCATATCAATAACAGGAAACTGTTGGTGAGAAATACCCCGATGTTCCTGTAAGTTCACGTCACTGGATTCCCCAGGGACAAAGGTGCATGAACTACATGGGTAAATAATTATGATTTAATACGGAGACCTTGTAATGTTGTTTACAGGAAAACAACAAAAAAGAATTGTTTCTGGAGGCACAAATAAGCAAATAATAGAAACACGTATCAATATAATCAGGAAGTGGTGATGTTATGTCTGGGTCAGCTACTGAAAACAGTTTGTAATCTATCAAAGTATCTCCTCTGTGATTGCAAGCCATGCAAGGTGGAACTCCAGGAGGAAGGGACGCCCTCACCCACGGGGCAATCAGAAACCTCGGAGAAGGCAAATGTGCTTCCCAGGAATTTTCCAGCAAGAGCTTTGCATCATGGTAATCATGGTACTTGTTTCTTTGTGGGCTTTATTCCTATGGGTGCTGAGAGACACAGAGAAACAGAGAGAGAGACAGAGACAGAGAGAGAATTTTCTTCCTCCCTTAAGAGGTTTTCAATTACAGCACAATGTCAGTTTTGGGACTTTGTTCCTATGAGCCTATGTCTAGCTAAGGAAAGAAATGAGTGGCTTCAATATAATCAGGGACTTTTCTTCTTTCTTTTTTCTTATCTCTCTCTCTCTCTCTTTTTTTTTTTTGAGGTAGGGTCTTGCTCTAGCCCAAGCTGACCTGGAATTCACTGTGTAGTCTCAGGGTAGCCTCAAACTCATGGTGAACTTCCTGCCGCTGCCTCCCAAGTGCTGGGATTAAAGTCAAGCACCACCATGGCCTGGTTTTATCTCTCTTTTTATTTTAATTTTATTTATTTACAAGCGTGCGCGCGCGCACACACACACACACACAGAGAGAGAGAGAGAGAGAGAGAGAGAGAGAGAGAAGAGAGGAGGAGAGAATGGGCATGCCAGGGCCTCTAGCCACCACAACAGAACTCCAGTTGCAGGCACCTCTTTGTACACCGGGCTTTACATGGGTGCTAGGGAATTGAAACTGGGTCATCAGGCTCTGCAGGCAAGTTGCTTAACTGCTGAGCCATCTCTCCAACCCCAGTGGTATTTTTCTGTCTAACATTTGATGCTCTTCTTAGGCAATGCCAGGGTCAAGTTTATCAGACAAATTGAAGCTCTACTTGTTTTCGCATTCACTTCTTGAGAACATTGTAAACAATTTCACGGCTCACTCACTGCCTTATCCCATTAAGACAATTCAGGCCTTCCTTCATCTCTATATACAGAAATCACTTGATGTTAAAATATGAACATTTCCGTATTGTTTTCTAAGAACTTAGAATGGGAAGATGGAAATAGCTTTTTCTCCCTCCCATTGCTTATAATGCTTCAGGTACTTTACAAACACATGATTTTCCCCCCATCACTGCTACTGTTGGCATCATGGTTTGCATGTTATAGGTCAGGAAACAAGAGGAAGGTTAATAGTACATTGAGTTAAGTCATAATATGGTAAATGATAATAGTGAAATTTGGACACTGAGACTTTTGCTTAAAAGCACTATATGTGGTTTATAAGTAACCACCTCAGACTACACGTAGCAAACCTTGGTCCCTGAAATTCTCTTAAAGAATATTTGTTTTGAAAAACTGATTGTTTAAAAATACTTCCAAACATTGATTGTAGGTACCTAGACAGGAAAGCTTTCTTCATGTTATATCTTAGGAAAACAAGACAAAGATAAGTCAAATGAAGTTGCTCTAATCAGTCAACAAATGTGTGACACAGATTGAATACAGACTAGCAATATGCTTTTCCCCAGTACATCCTGATAACTCTTTGCTTCACACCTTGGTCCTTAAAAGGTGTAGACTTCTTCGAAGTAGTATGGGAGTCCTTGCAGTTTTATCACTGCTCAAAAGCTGAACCAAGTCTGGTGAGATGTCTCTGCCAGTGAGGCCCCTAGTTTGGGTCCCCAGCCCCCATAGAGTCCAGATGTGGGCATGCCTGTGAGCCCAGTGTTAGCAGGTAGGGCAGGAGCACTCCTGGGGCCAAATCAGGGAGCCCCAGGTTCAGTGAGAGACCTTGTCTCAGAAATCACTGAGGGCTGGAAAGATGGCTCAGTAGTTAAGGTGCTTGCCTGCAAACCCTAACAAAAAAAAATCCAGATGCACAAAGAGTTTGTTTGCAGCGGCTAGAGGCCCTGGTGTACCCTTATCTCTCTCTGCTTAAAAATTCAATAAATAAAAATATTTTTAAAAGTTAGATAGCAGTTGAGGAAGACATCTAACATTGACCTTGTATCTACACATACACACATGCACATATATGTATATATGCACTTGCATGTGCACTAACATGCATGTCCACATGCATGCACACCGTACACACACATGCATGCAAACCGATTGCGCCACAGAGACACAGCTATGCACACTGTACACACACATGCATGCAAAAAAAGCAAAACTAAGCCAAAGCCAAACCTAGACTGAAGGAG
>PVHP010053229.1:0-10839 GCA_004024765.1 Zapus hudsonius
TCTCTCTCTCTCTCTCTCTCTCTCTCTCTCTCGGTTTTTCCAGGTAAGGTCTCACTCTAGCTCAGGCTGACCTGGAATTCACGATGGAGTCTCAGGCTGGCTTCAAACTCATGGCGATCCTCCTACCTCTGCCTCCTGAATGCTGGGATTAAAGACTTGCGCCACCACACCCGGCTGCTGCAGGTCCTCTCTGACCGACACCACACAAGACAACTTTTTCTTGTCTTTTGTCTCGTTTTGATTTTAGTTTTCTTTTTCTTTTTGAGATACGGTCTTGCCATATAGCCCAGGCTAGACTCAAACTTGCCATCCTCCTGCCCCATCCTCCTCACTGCTGGAATAACAGATGTACACCACCATGTCCAGCTTCCTTGGTCCACTTAAATACTTTGTCACAAAAAAATATTCGTGTCTCATCTCTCCTAAAGCTAGTAAGAGGTTTGGAGCCACCTCGAAGCCTTGGATTTAGGTTCAGGTGTCAGCTAATATTTGTGGCTCTTACGGTTTCTCTGGGACAGGAAGTGATGTGATGATGAGGGTTTGTGGCTGGAATCAGCCATGTTGATTAGACCAATGCCCTGGGGACTGGCTGCACTGGTGGCCTGGGCTCCTCTCAATTTAGACTGCTAAACACCAATATAGTTGGGCTTTGGAATGAATTCCAACTCCCACGGAAGACACTGAAGGATTAGGGTTGGCCATTTTGTCAACTGTTATAACTGCTCTGTAACCTTTTGTTCCAGGAAAAACTGCCAACTATCCTGGGCCCCCAACTCAACCAATCAGCTCCTAGTGTCCCCAGGACTGAGGTCAAAATAACCTACCTGTTTCTAGTTTCCTCAGTAATCATGTCAAATTGACTATTGTACTATTGTCCTAGTCTGGTGCTGTAACCGCAAGTCCCTGCTACCCTACCCCACCCCTGGGTCCCACCAATCCTGTTAAAGTCACCATGGCAGAGTTTGCCAACATCCTGATTTTGAGACCCCTAGTTCCCAAGAGTGGACCCCAGGACATCTCCTCGCCTTTACCTGACCAATCCTGTTAAAGGTACCCCATTTCCTCCCTGGGGCCACTGGCCAGCACCTGTTTGCAGTTTTGCTCTTTAAAAAGCCTGCAAGCCAACACTTGGGGGACATAGTCCCAGCTTCGGAGTCTGGTTGGGTCCCTAATCGATTAGCTTGAAAATCCACAGCAATAAAATTCTTTTACATCTGAGCTCATTTGGTTCCGCTCTGTGATGGTTAAGTTTTGCTGTCAACTTGACCTTTCAAGTAATCTTGGGTGGGTCTCTGAGGATGTTTACAGGAAGGCAGTCTCTCAGCAAGGGGCAGGATGTAAAGAAGCTCAAAGGAGCTAGAAGTAAACATCCTTTCCTGTGTGGGCAGTGCAGGAAGGAAATTCCAGAGACTCAGGAAGCCATTAAGTCTGGGGAAGGGTTGCAAGACCCCACCCTACGGCTATGTAAAGGGGAAAGAATTTTCTCCTTGGCTCCCTGCCTGTTTTCCTGTTCTGTGTGTGTGGTGTTGGTGATGGGTTTCTCTCTCTCTCTGCTTGGACCTGTGAAAGGGGCAGCCTCTTTTGCATTTTGGGACTTCCCCTGGATCTGTAGCTTGAATAAATCATTTCCTCCCATAAATTGTGCCTGGTTTGAAGATTCATCCCAGCGGCGTGTGGCTGACTATGACACGCTCCTTCACCTGCGTGCACCCAGACCCAACAGACCCTCCAAATACAGTGGACAGTGGGGAGCTTGTGACGGAATCTACTTGTTCTGGATAATTCTGGAGTTCCAAGTGTGCCGGGCCTGTGTTGCACAAGCTCTTCTGAGAAGCCAGTGAGCACTTGTTTCCCCCCCCCCCCCCGCACACAAGGCGCCCCCAAAAGACTAAAGGCCGTTTACACTGGGGAGTCAATGAAGGTATTGGGCTTCTCTAGTGAACATGAGTGAGGGGTTCCTTACAAAAACAAGGAGACCCCCAAAACAGCCATAGCGTGGAAAAGTCTCATGCCAGCATGGATGACGACTTCTCCTTAGCTTCGAAGACGGAGCTCCCTTATCCCTCGATCCTCCTACCTCAGCCTCCCAAGTGTTGGGACTAAAGATTTACAATTAATATTTTAACACACTACCCAGTTAAGTCCTGTATATGTATTTGGAGAGTCAGTGACTTTGAGGTTATTCCCAGCTTTCCCATCTGATTAAGTGTTTCTCAAACTTGATCCCACAGTAAAAAATAAAATACATAATGCATTTAGACAAATAAGATAGATGGATGGTAAAGATAATAAAGACCTACAAAAGGGCTGGGGAGGGTTCTGCAGTTAGATGCGTGCTTGCAAAGCTTGCAGGCCCTGGTTCAAATCCCCCGTACCCACATGAAGCCAGATGCACAAATTGGCACGTGTATCTGGAATGTGTGCAGTGGCAGGAAGCCCTCTCACTCTCTTGAAAATAGATTAATAATTTTTTAAAAACATATATGAGCCAGGTGTGGTGGAGCATGCCTTTAAGCATTCAGGAGACGAGGTAGGAGGATCAGTATGCGTTAGAGACCAGCCTGAGACCACACAATGAATTCCAGGTCAGCTTGGGCAAGAGCTGTGACGGTTAACTTGTACTTTCAGGCAGGTTCCACAGATTCCATGCCCAGCCCCCTCCCCTTAAGTGAGAGGTGTCTCTAACTAGAGGTAAAACCTAATCCTGAAACTTATTGGTCACATATGGACCAACCAGCTGTCTCTCTGACTTACCTGGCCCAGGTCACATAAGTCACTGAAACAAAGTCCAGCCCTCTCTCCCCATATAGCTTCCTAGCAGAAGAACCCCTGAATTTCCAGGCCTTAGGTAAGGCCTTCCCTCACCACAACCTAATGGCTGTGGCTAGAAGACACTCAGGATGCTTCCCCACATGAACCTTTCCTTCTCATGATCTTTCCTTCTTCTGCTTGTTGGGCTGAACAGCATAGATTTTGCTAAAACCTCTCCCACGTGTTCTCTCTACACTGGTGGCTGGAGATCTCTGTAACTTCCCATTTTCCTTTAAATAAAGTCTCCCACTCACTATACCTTAACCTCTGGTGGTCCATAATTTTAATTCTTTAACTTTATAGACAAGAATTCGGGTACTCCTTAAGTTCTGAGGTACATTGGAATTAGCTGGGTGCTCTTTAAATTCTAATGCCCAGCTCCCCTGTTACAGAGCGAGACCCAACCTCAAGAAACCAAAAAGATTCATTTGCAGTGGCTGAAGGCTCTGGTGCACCCATCCTCTCTCTCTCTCTCTCTCTCTCTCCCTCTCAAATAAATATTTTTTAAAACCCAAATATATATATATATATATATATATATATATATATATATATATATATATATATACATCTATGACAAATAGGTGGATAACAGATGGTTACATGATGGACAGATGATGAATGACTGGTGGCAGATGGAAAGCTGATAGATGATATAAATGGACGGAAATGACTGAGAGACATACATACATACATACATGATAGATATAGGTAGATATAGATGCGCAGAGACAGGTGATAGAGATGAATAAACAGGTAGATGATATAGACACATAGGTATATAAGAGATGATATAGGGCTGGTGAGATGGCTCAGCGGTTAAGGCACTTGCCTCCAGTGCCTAAGGCCCTGGATTCAATTCCCCAGGTCCCACATAAGCCAGACCCACAAAGTGGTGGCCCTGGTGCGCTCTCTCTCTCTCCTCTCTCTCTGCTTGAAAATGAATAAATATTTTTTAAAAAAAGAGATGATATAGATGATTGATAGAGATAGATAGATAGATGATACTCTCTCCTGTGAAGCAGCTCTTAAGGTACCCACTCATGGCTCTCACCCTCCAGCAGGCACACCTTTGAGTACTCTACTCTCTGCTGGACCTGTATCTGGCTCCTAACAGAACACAGCAAGCTCACTCACGCGGTTATTGGCATGACTCAGTTTCTCAGGTCATTGGACTGAGGGTTCCAATGTCTCCAATACTGGCTGGAGCTGCCCTCGCTTCTGGCTTCTCTGTCAGGAGCAGCTCACCCTGGGGCAGGTGACCTTATCAGAGGAAGACAGTGAGATGAGCGATCGGAGTGACCTCATCAGAGGACGCTGGGGAGAGAAGCGAGCAGAAGTAATACGGAAGTCTCCTGCCATATTCTCCCATGATTCCTGTTCTGTTAGGAGCAAGTCCTGGGTCCTAACCAGACTTCACAGAGAGAAGGTACCAGAGCATGAACACTGAAGGGTGTTACTAGCTGCTTACCTGTCAGGCTCATCACACACAATGAGGGAAACAAATGCATTCCTGACACCTCGGGGAGACCTTAAGAGCCCCAGCCCTGCACTGGGGCGGGCTACTCTGGGGGTTCAGGGTATTGAGTAGTGTCCCTGGCCACAGCAAACACTCAAAGTATGTGATTGTATCTTGCTTTGCTTCTTGAGGTCTTTTCATTTCTACGCCCCAGCTGAGGACCTATCTTGTCTCACCCCATCTCGGACAATGAAGTCTCCAAAGACACCCAGCCCTCAGAGATCACTGCCATGTGGTGACATGTACCTTCCACCTCTGCAAAGTGCTGCTCAATTTACTGCCTTGTAATATTTGATGTCTTAGTTTCCTAAAAGAAATTAATACACAGGTGTCTTTGTTCCATACATCCCCATACAGAGAAAAAAAAACAAAAAACACCAAGCTGAGCGTGGTGGCGCACGCCTTTAATCCCAGCACTCGGGAGGCAGAGGTAGGAGGATCACTATGAGTTCAAGGCCACCTTGAGACAACATAGTGAGTTCCAGGTCAGCCTGGAGTAGAGCAAGACCCTACCTCGAAAAACCAAAAACAAAAAAAAAAACAAAATCAAAACCAAAAAAACACCTAAGACTCAGCTAGGTTTAGGGATTTTGTTATTTTGTTGTTGTTTTGACCTTTTGAGACAGGACTGCATGTGGACAAGATGGCCTCACACTCAGTGAACTTATCCTATGCTCAGGTGTTGGATTACAGGTGTGTGCCACCACACCCAGCTTTTAATTGCTGTAATTAAAGAGAAGGATGAAGTCTGAGGACAATTACTACAGGAACTGGAGGGAAGGTTGAGATGCCAGGCAGTGGAGGTTGTCATTGAACGCAGTGGTGGGTTCCCACTCCATCCTGTCCTGGTAATTCAGGAGTGACAAGGCCAGGCAGGGACTGTGCTGCCCCTCTGCAGAATCCCAGCGCCTCAGTCAGAGTCCTGGCACACAGGAAGGTGTCCTATAAACACTGCAGGCCAGGGACTCACAGCTGCCCTCCACAAAGACAGGTGAGAGCCTGCTTGACATGCATGACGTGATTCTCCTGTGCACTTTACGCAACACAACCCAAAGCAGAAGTCCAGAGACACTTAAGATCTCAACAATAAAGCAGACTTAAAACTCACCCACCATGACTCAGGGAATGGAGCGGAAGAAGGGGTGGAAAGATTGCAAGAGCCATGATGCGGGAGAATATCCAGACATTGCTTCCTCAGCAACAATACACAAAGGAGAGAAAAAAAAAACTGGCTACCTCTACCCCCTACCCTATGGATTGATCCAGTATGCCCACCGAGGAGAGTCCCCAGTGGGTTGGGGACAGAGAGAAGGGAAAAGGGGAGTACCATCACAAGATTTGTTCATACAATATATCAATTATCAAGATTTTTTTTAAAAAAATAGAGAGCCAAGGCTGAGAGGAGCTGGAAGTGAGCAGTGTCCCATGGGAACAATGACTGGACCAGCTGTCAGATAATCAGCTCTTGGTAGGACATCAATTAGTCCACCACCACCCTTTCGGGTTCCCAAGGGAAACACCAGCTGGCTGAGCATTCTGTATCTGCCATCCCACTCTGGCCTACCAGAAAGATCAACGCTGCCACCTAGAGGGTGATAGCGGTATGGCTGCCAGAGCTCATATTAGGACATCGCTGCCCCAGAGGAGGATGAGGGAATAGCAGCCAGGTTCCTTGGTCTTGAGGCTCACAACATCCATTCTGTCCCCAAAGGGTGTTGTAGCTCCATCCTGGAGACCCAAGTGACTCAAACCCGCTCCAGAGGTTATCTGGGAAGAGCTTGTCCCTTCACAGGAGACCCACGGGGCATGTCCAAGCCCACCAAGTGGACGCTCTCAGTCCAAAGCCTCTGGGCTACCTCTTTGTCTTCAGCTTCAGGGGCTGGAGCCTTCTCTCTGAGTCCATCAAAGTACTTTCCAGAGACATCCTCCAGTTCCTCTGCCACGGCCAGGTATGTGCTGGGCTGGGCTGCCAGCCTGGGACTCTTAAACAGCAACCAGAAGAAGGGCCCTGCAACCAGTCCACAGAACACTCAGTCCCCACACTTAGGAAGATTTAAAAAGCAAACAAACAAAAACCCTGCTGTACCCTGGGGATGCCCAAACTCCAGTAACCAGAAACTGCCCTGCATTCCCACAGTCCTGGGGCTCCCTCCTGGGGTTCTACTACCCAGGAAAGATTCAGGGGCCACCCCAAAAGCTTTCTTCCCCCAAGAAGCCTCCCTGGAGTTTCCCAAGAAAATGAAAGCCCCTGGGCTAGGGATTAGCTCTGTTGATAGACTGGGTGCCTAGCATGCACAAGGCTCTGAGTTCAATCCCCAGCAACCTCCTTACCTCTCCAAGACCATTTTTACTTATTCCATGTGTCTAGTGGCAATCTCGGCTTAAAATTCTTGATGCACATCCACTAAATATTTCTCCTGGATTATATTTACCAGTTATACTAGGCACCAGACATACTGCAGGCCCTTTTAGAGAGGGCTCACCTAATCCTCCCAAAGGCTGTGAGGTGGGTCCTATCATAGGCCTTAGTAGGCTCAAAGGAGGGATGGTATGAGCCATGGTGATACATGACTGTGATCCCAGCACTCAAGAGGCAGAGGCAGGAGGATCACAAGGTCAAGGACGAATTGGTCTACATAGCCAGATGTTGTCTAAAAAAAAATAAGAAGAAGCCAGGCGTGGTGGCGCATGCCTTTCATCCCAGCACTCCGGAGCAGAGGTAGGATGATTGCCTGAGTTCAAGGCCACCCTGAGACTACAGAGTGAATTCCAGGTCAGCCTGGTCTAGAGCAAGATCCTACCTCGAAAAACCAAAAAATAATAATACACCAGGCGTGGTGGCGCACGCCTTTAATCCCAGCACTCGGGAGGCAGAGGTAGGAGGATTGCCGTGAGTTCAAGGCCACCCTGAGACTCCATAGTGAATTCTAGGTCAGTCTGGACTAGAGCGAGACCCTACCTCAAAAAACAAACAAAAACAAAAAACAATAATAATAAAGAATGAAAGGGGGGCATTTCCCTAGGTGGCTCAGCTAATGTAGGGTGAAAATGGGATTACCCTGAGCATAGTTTGACTCCACAAGTCAGCTAAGGGCTTCCCCCTCCAAGCCACAGTTTCCTTATTGGTCAATGGGACCACAGAGAAAAGTGACTCATCTTCCATCCCATGAAGATACAGGAGAGATAGAAAAAGCAAATCCCCCCCCCCAAAAAAAAGCCAGGTATAGTGGTGCACGCCTATAATCCCAGCACTCAGGGAGCAGAGACAGGAGGGTCAGAAGTTCAAGGCCAGCCCTAGCTACATAAGACCTTTTTCTCAACAAACAAGAAAGAAGTAAAGCTAAGGGGTTGGAGAGATGGCTCAGCAGTTAAGGCACTTGCCTGCAAAGTCTAACAACCCAGGTTCAATTCCCCGGTGCTCACATAAAGCCGGATGCACAAAGTGACACATGCATCTGGAGTTCGTTTGCAGTGGATGGAGGCCCTGGAGTGCACCTGGTTCTCTCTCACTGCTTGCAAATAAATTAGTAAATAAATAAACAAATGGGGGGTCTGTCCCCTCTGGCGAAGGGACTCCAGGCTGGGAGGACACTCACCTAGCGTGAAGCTGGAGAAGGTAGAGTTGTGCATGCCCGTGTGTCTACCCAGCTCCGTCCTGGCCACCCCAGGGTGCACGGCATTCACAGTCACACCTGTGCCTGCAAAGATCAAAAGAAGCAGAGTCGCCACGTTGGGTCTTCCCCGCCTCGGATGGTTCCCTACACTTGAACCCATATTGTCCCTCAGTGTCATGCGGCTTCCACTTTGAAGGCCACTCTGTCTCATGGCCACTGCGGGCCACCCTCAAGGCCTTTGACCCACATTACTGGGCTCCACGGCGGACATCAGGCTAGTTGGCAACAGGCTAATCTTTGCACAGGCTAAGCTGGTGCGTGGAAAACTGTGCGCCTTGGGTGGAGTTCCTAGGAAGTTATCAGCTTCTCCAAAGATTTCCTGAGAAACAAACAACTCATGGTCAGAGCTGAGCTGATTCCAACTCTGAGCAGACTCCCCACAGCGCCACTAAAGCAGAGCAGTCAGTGCAGAGAGCTCTCTGCTTCTTCCCCTCGCCCTCCAGTCACGCATGTTTGTGGTCATTTCTCGTCCTCGCAGACACCACTGGGTGGTGATGACACCCCACCACATCCACCAACAGACTTCTCTTTCCAGATGGCAGTGACCACCGAGAGGACTCAAGACACCCTAGTGCTGAGAAGAAGTGACAGTGGAGTGTTCAGCACTGGGACATCTCTGTCACACTTCCCAAGGCTCAGGGTCTATTGTGGAAGAGGTGGAGGAAAGATTGTTAGAGCCAAAGGAAGGGGAGGACTGCTTACAACGCAAACTTCCAGACACAAAATGGCCTTGATATTCATGACTTTGCAGTGCCTGACATTACCTACACAAGACCTTCATAACGGAAGGAAAAGATGATGACATCAAAATAAGATAGAAACTAATTAAGAGGGGGAAGAGATATGATGGAGGGTAGATTTGAGAGGGGGAAATAAGGGTGGGGAGGGAATTATCAGGGTTTATTGTCTATAATTATGAAAGCTGTCAATGAAAAGTTTAAAAACCAAGTCTGGGTGGTATCTCAGATGCTTCCATTGTGACCAGCTTCCAGGCAGGGCTGGTACTCCTGGCCGTAGGGCACCTTTGAGAAGCAAAGGGACTGTCAAGGTTTGATCCAGGTGTCCCCCACAAACAAATGAATGTGTTCTGAATGACAGATCCTCAGCTGATGGCAGTTCGGGAATTAAAACCTCGCTGGAGCTGTGTTGTTGGGGTGGGCTTATGGGGTTATAAGCCAGCTTCCCCTTGCCAGTGTTTGACACACCTTCCTGCCACTGTTTCCAGTGCTGTGGCAGAGGTGATGTCACCCCTCTGCTCATGCCATCGTTTTCCCTGCCAAGATGGAGTCTCCCCTCGACTCCGTAAGCCTAATAAACCCATTCCTCCACAAGCCGCTTTGTTTGGGTTCTTTCTGCACAGCAACTAGAAAGCTGACTGAAACTGGGGCCTATGGAAGCTTCCATAGCCTTGGTTCTATGGACACTTTGGGATGGAAAGGATGGGAAGGGGGAGCATCCAGGAGCAATACTCCTGAATTCAACCCATATATTCCAAGAGCAACCTCTCCCCAAACTAGTCATGATAGCCGAGTCTAGAAACACTGGCACATGTCTCCTAGAAACCAAAATCACCCCGACTTGAGAACCACTATCTCAGTGCATGTCTAAGTGAAGCCTGACCAGGATAAGCAGAGGATGCCTGATGAGGGCAGGCTGACTGAAACTAAGACGCAATCGTGAGAACAATGATTGATTAGTGATGTCTGCCTCGGGCAAAGGAGGGAAGCCCGGTGGCACAAGTGCTATCCTTTGGACTCCACTGTCTGGAACTAATGGCTGTCCTTTCCTCAGCCCACAGTCACAAAGGAGCCATTCCAGACTCAAAAGAAAAGGAACAGAGAGGTCCGTGACGACGGCTGTGTGCACACCCTGAAGCCTCCGGCTCAGTTCCTTGGTGAACAGGACGACGGCTAGCTTGCTCTGGCAATAGGCTGCTTTGGTGTCATAAGGCTTCTTCTGCCAGTTCAGGTCCTCGAAGTCTATATGCCCAGCAATGTGGGCCAGGGACGAGAGGTTGATGACCCTCGAAGGGGCCGAGGCCTTCAACTTGTCCAGGAGCAAGTTTGTCAACAGAAAATGACCTGGAGGAAGGATGATTAAAAACAAATTTATTTTTGTTTCCAAAATTATTTTGGGGGGGGGGGGGCTGGAGAGATGGCTCAGTGGTTAAGGCGCTTTTGCCTACAAACCTAACACCTGAGTTCGATTCCCCAGTGCCCACATAAGACAGATGCACAAAGTGGGGCATGCATCTGGAGTTTGCAGTGGCCAGAGGCCCTGGAGTGCCCATTCTCTCTCTTTCTCTCTTTTTCTGTCTGTATGACTCACTCTGCTTGCAAATAAATAAAATATTTTTTTCTTTTTTTAAACATACTTATTGTCAATAATTAAATATATTGTATGAGCAAATCTTGTGGTGGTACCCCCATTTCCCTCCTCCCTGACCCCAACCTGCTGGGGACCCTCCTCGGTGGGCTTACAGGATCAGTCCATGGGGTAGGAGGTTATGAATTGTACAAGAGGTAGCCAGATTTGTTTTTCTTTGTGTGTTGTTGCTGGGAAGGGGGCAATGACTCTGAAAATTTATTTTTCATTCTTATCAGTAATCCGCAGTTCCTCTTTCTCTGTATCCTCACCAGTATTTGTTAGGACTGCTTGTTTGGTTGTTTTATTTTGTTTTTTTCAAGGTAGGGTCTCACTCTAGCCCAGGACTTGGAATTCACTATGTAGACTCAGGGTGGCCTCGAACTCATGGTGATCCTCCTGCCTCTGCATCCTGAGTGCTGGGATTAAAGGTGTGCACCACCACACTTGGCTGGCTCTGTATTTTTTTTT
>PVHP010053230.1:0-10839 GCA_004024765.1 Zapus hudsonius
AAAAAAAAACTTTTTATTGCTAGTTTCCATAATTATAGACAATAAGCCATTATGATTCCCTCCCCTCTTCCCCATATCTCTTCCCCTCTCATTAGTCTCTGATTGGTTTCGGTGTCATCATCGTTTCCTCCCATTATGTGTAGGTATTATCAGGCACTGTGAAGTCATGAACATCAAGGCCATTTTGTATCTGGAAGTTTGCGTTGTAAGCAGTCCTCCCCTTCCTTTGGCTCTTACAGTCTTTCCACCACCTCTTCCACAATAGACCCTGAGCCTCGGGAAGTGTGATAGAGACGTCCCAGTGCTGAACACTCCACTGTCATTTCTTCTCAGCACTGTGGGGTCTTTGTGTTATCCCAGTGGTCACTGCCCTCTGAAAAGAGAAGCTTTTCTAGACAAGAGTGAGAGGATCATTACATATTAAAAATATTATTACTGGTCAGGCGTGGTAGCGCATGCCTTTAATCCCAGCACTGGGGAGGCAGAGGTAGGAGGATCACCATGAGTTCAAGGCCACCCTGAGACTACATAGTGAATTCCAGGTCAGCCTGGGCTAGAGTGAGACCCTACCTTGAAAAACCAAAAGAAAAAAAAATATTTTCTTGTGCTTGAGCACACATTGCGCGCACCCACACAAACACACACCAGAGTCTTTTGTCTCTGCAAACAAATGCCAGATGCATGTGCTTTTTTTTTTTCCAATCTGGCTTCGAATGGGTGCTGGGAACTGAACCCAGGCCATCAGGCTTGAAGATGAAGTGTCTTTATCTGCTGAGTCACTTCCCAAGCCCTGTACCTGTATTTTTTAGTTAAAGAAAATCTTTTGTGTTTTGATCTTAAACTGGAGGAAGAGTAGCAGAGAGCCGCTCGAGTTATCCAGCAAGTTCTGGGTGAGTATTCACGCTATTGACAAGGAAGAGAAAGCAGAGTGGTGCCAGGAAGAATTCTGCCAAGTAACTCGGAGAATTATAATCATTTGTAATGAGTCCGTTAATTAACTAGGCACAAAGGACACTCTACAGAGCCCAAGACTGGTTTCCTGGAGGCTCTCACACACTCCCCTTCCTCCTCTGCCTGCCTACACAACGCTCTCCTCATACCTCATCTTATTCAAAGAAGAAAATTGTTAATCTGACCCAAATTCGCCAAATTTCACAAACTAGAAGTTGGGGGAGGATTTATTTCCTTGCTTGTGTGTATGTGTGTCTACAATGTGGTGTGTATTTGTGGTGCGTGTGGTGTATGTGCCCTTGTGGTGTCCCTTGATTTTGTCTGTAGTGTGTGTGGGGGGGGGGAGTGCCAGGTGGACAGAGCAGATCATAGGGTTCCACCCCTTCTTGTTTGAGCTGGAATCTCTTACTGACACGGGAGCTTGCTGCTTTTTGTGAGCCTGGGAAGTTCCCTGGCTTCTGCTCCCCTTTCCCCAACTGGGTTACAGGCGCACATGGCCCCACACAGCTGTTGACATGGGATCTGGAGATTCAAAGTCACAGTTTCAGGCTCTCAGGCTTGAGCAGGAAGTGTACTTAATCACCGAACCATCTCTCCAGTCCACAAAGCTAGAATCTTGTAGAAAATAATTTTATGAGAGAGAGAAAGAGAGAGAGAGAGAGAGAGAGAGAGAGAGAGAGAGAGAGAGAGAGAGAGAGAGAGAGAGAGAGAGAGAGAATGGGTGTGCCAGGGCCTCTAGCCACTGCAAACAAACTCCAGATACATGTGCCACTTTATGCATCTGGCTTTACATGGGTACTGAGCCATCTATCCAGCCCTACATATCATTTTTAATGTCTATACTCCATGAGTATTCCATAATATTTTTAACCAGCTCCTACTATGGGATATTGGCGAGATGGCTCAGTGGTTAAGGTGCTTACCTGCAAACCCTAACGACCTAGGTTTGATTCCCCAATACTCACATAAAGCCAGGTGCACAAAGTGGTGCATGCAATTTGGAGTTTGTTTGTAATGGCTGGAGGCCCTGGTACACCCATTTTCACTGTCTCTCTTCTCTCTCTCTGCTTGTAAATAAATAAAATATATTAAAAATGTCTGGAATACAGTCTTATTATTATATCTTTGCATACATCTTGAATCATTTCCACAGTAAATGACAGTAATGGGTGAAATAACATGGCATGTACTTTTGTAGTCAGCCAGGGTGGGGGGGGGATGGTTCCATGGGAAAAGTGCTTGTTATCCAAGAGCCAAGGCCTGAGTTCAATTCCTCGCACCCATGTAACGGTGCCAGGTGCGGTGGTACATGCCTGAATCCCAGTGCTGGGGTTCAGGGCAGGAACAGGAGGCTCCCCAGGACTAGCTAGGTGAGTCCTGGGTTCAGAATTCCAGGAGCTTTGGCAGATGTGTTTTAAGTCTATGTCATGGTTTGATCCAGATGTCCCCCACAAACAAATGAATGTGTTTTGGGTAATCAATCCTCACCTGATGGCAGTTTGGGTTTTACAACCTCAATGCAGCTGTGTTGTTGGGGGCGGGCTTATGGGGTTATAAGCCAGCTTCCCCTTGCCAGTGTTTGGCACACCTTCCTGCTGCTGTTTCCAGTGCTGTGCCGGAGGTGATGTCCAGCCCTCTGCTCATGCCACCATTTTCCCTGCCAGGATGGAGTCTCCCTTCGAGTCTGTAAGCCAAATAAACCCATTCCTCCACAAACCGCTTTTGTTTGGGTTCTTTCTGCGCAGCAACGAGAATGCTGACTGCAACAGTCTAGTGTTGAACTCTCAGCAACTTTGGATTTCTGCTTTGGTATGCTTTCTAAAATTGTGATTGTATCTTTTATATTTAAATATCTTTATTATCGATAATTAGATACATTGTATCAGCAAATCTTGTGATGGTAACCCCCTTTCTCTCCTCCCTGTACCCAACCCACTTGGGGACCCTCTTCCCTGTGCATACTGAATCTGTTCTTGGGGTAGGGGCTTATGAATTGCACAAGAAGTAGCCAGTTTTTTTCCCCTTGTGTGTTGTTGCGATGTCTCTGGCTATTCTTCCCACCATGGACCTTACAATCTAGAGTTATGCTCAGTGTCTGTTGCCATCACCCTGGTGCGGGTTGTCAGGTTCACTGTGGAAGCAGAGCTCTTGCTCATCTCACCAACTCTTCTGTGTAAACCCCACAACTTATGAGTTCTCTCTAAATAAACTCAATAATTCAGAATTGATTTCTTTTGAGTCTTTTTAAAAAATCAATTTGTTGTTAAAAATGGGATAAGGACTCAAAATTTGGGGTTCATAAATTTGAAAGACTCTTCCTAAGTCCCCCAAACCTGCATGAAACTACCTAGCCAATTTCTCTCTCCTATGTGACACTATTATAACTCTTAGAATTCTCACTGAATTGAGAGAGAGAGAGAGATACTCAGAGAAAGGAAGAAGGGAAGGAGAAAAGGAGGAAGGCAAAGCAAAAAGAGAAAGAAGGGAGGGAGGAGTTATTAAGGGGAGGGGATGGAGGCTTAGTTAACTCAGCCTTCCTGCAAGTTCTCCACGCCTCTTAAGAGACAAGGCTTATGACGGCTTTTCATGCCTTTTGGACTTGCTTGTTGATCTCACACTGACTCTCCCAGCCTGGCCCCTGAGCTCCACAGCACCTCTCCAGCACTTCCATCTGCTCTTTGAGTCCTAGGAAGGGTTAAAGCCCGCACCCAGGGCAGAGTAAAGCTTGTTTACTGCAGGCAGGATTCATGTCTCATCTTGAAAGGTATTTTCTCCCTCGCCCCACAACGGATGAAAAGGAAGATGGATTCTGTACTGAGGGCACACACAGTGAGGTGGAGGCATGCAAATTGCCTTCTGTGTGGGCAGGTTGGGTCTGGGAGGGCGGTTTCCCAACCCCCAAGCACACCTGGATCCCTGGGCCCAGGTTGACAGCAGGCAAGCTCTTTCCCTGCCTCTCACTTCCCAGCCCCACTTCTCGGGGTTCTCTGAGGATTCCTTTCCACGCCAGAACACATTTCAGTCAACTGCTGTTCTTCCTCTCCCAGGAGCAGGAGTATTTCGGGCTGCAGATCTCTCTGTGGGATGTAGGGTTGCTGGTGTTAAGATGTTTACTAATCATTCAAGAAGCCTTGCTTCCTCCCTTATCCTTTATCCCGGCTGTTTATTTATTCAGCCTCTTGCATCTGGGGCTCTCACACACCACCGCCACTGTGAACAAGACAGACACGCTCTTAGTCCTCTTGCAGTTGTATGTTTTGGTTGAAAAGAAAGACCAAAACTAAGTATACAGTTTCATGCCAGGAGAGGTTACTCTGATGAACCTCTGATGGCCAAGAGGTGGCAAGCAAGCTGGGGCAGTGGGGTGGATAGGTGTTAAGTTTCAGTGTCCCCTGATGTGGAGAGGGCTCCTGATACAAACATGAAAATGACCGAGTCAATTTCCTCTCTGTTTTGCTGGTCCTCTTGTCCTTCTGGCCTGAGGAGACACAGCACAAAGGCTTTCACTTTCTCCTAGTATTGGTGACATGTTCTTGGGCTGCCTGGCCACCAGAAGCCCAAGCCAAATGAGCATCTATTTTTCTAAGTTATCCAGTCTGTGGTCTCCAATAACCACAAATAGATTAAGGCAGATAATCGAAACGTGAATGTTGTTCAAGTAAATACGTGAAAAGTGGAATCGGCATTGGAACTGGGTAGTGGAGGAGCAGATTAGGACAAGCCCAGATTGCTGTTACCAGGGAACTCGGGGTACCTTCTTCGTCTTGCTAATAACGGAATTTAGAAACGGACTCAAAAGAAACCTCAAGAACAATTTCATTAGCACTGGCTAGGCAAGCAGTAGCTCTGGGAGAAGGGAGATGGATAAAAGGAAGAGAGAAAGTCATGCTTTTTGAGTTAAGATCCAGAAAGCAGGAGAGTTCAGCAATGGAGTTAGGCAAGCAGCTGCATTGGGTGGTGGGGTAGAGGGAGGGCTTTAGAGAGAAAGCAAGAAACCCCAGAATAGCTGGGCTAACATGATTTTAGTCAGGGTCCAAAGAAGAGATAGAAAAGGAGAAAAAGAAAAAATACTCCTTTTGAGTTAGAAGCAGTGAGGATCAGGGAGGGGTTCCTGCTGGGTAAGTTCTTTCTCTTACTAAGGAATCACTATTCCCCCCCACCTCCTTAGAGTCTTTAGATAAAGGGTGGTATCTTGACGATGTTATTGACAGGGTCAATTAGATTCATTCCCCCTGCCCAGGCAGGGTCTCACTCTAACCCAGGCTGAATTGGAACTTGCTCTGTAGCCCCAGACTGGCCTCAAACTAACATTGACCCTCTCACCTCAGTGTCCTGAGTGCTGAGATTAAAGGTACGTGCCATCATGCCCAACTTTGGCTTTTATTATCATTGTTATTATTATTAATAATTTTATTTATTTGCAAGCAGAGAAAGAGAGACAGAAAGAAAGAGAGAGAGAGAGAGAAAATGAGAAAGAGGAAATGGCATGCCAGGCCTCTTACCACTATAAATGGACTCCAGATATATGTACCACTTAGTGCTTCTGGCTTTACATAGGTACTGGGGAATTGAACCCAGGCTGTCAGACTTTGCAAGAAAGCACCTTTCACTGCTGAGCCATCTCTCCAGGGACCATAATCTTATGTTTTGGGTTTGCATAGAATACCATGTCTGCAACCAGGACCAGAGGTAAAACTCAAGTTCTATTCTTTTGGCCAGGAGGAAGTAGCTTCCTCAATAAAGCTCTATGATATCTCCACCATCCTCCCTTCACCAAGGAAAGAAGTGGGGTCCAAAGCCAATCATGAGGGAGGGGTCTGACCTCTGAGCCTGCTAATATCTGTACAGCCACCTCACACTGTCACAGATACAGCATTTAGCATGACCTTGGTGAGGCTCAGCAGACAGCGGCAGGGAAAGGGTGGAACTTCTCAGAGGTTGCGCCAGTGATTGGGGTCAGAATGCTGGCAGAAATTTGGCCCAGCTGAGGCCATTCCCATGGGGTCCCAGATGGAACTGAGGAACATGGTATTATGGAAAGGCTATCTACACAATGCAGTTATATCCGTGTCCTAGAGTTCTTTGGAAGATAGAACTTAGCAGTGAACTTGGAGGTCTGAAAGAAATGCCTAAGTAGCAAGGGCCACACTTTGGATTGGAGTTGGGGGGGGGCATTTTGCTTGAGGACATGAAGTTTGGGGAGTCAGGAGTAGAATGCTCTGGCTGATGTCTTCTCCAAAACTCAAGCTGTAGCTCAGTCAGTAGAGTGCCTGCCTAACAGCAGGAAGGGAGGTGGAGGCAGGAGGATCCGAAGATGAAGATTATCACTTGCTACCTATCAAGTTTGAGATACATGAGACTCTGTCACCAAAATAAATCAATCAATAAAAATGAAATAAAGAAGGGGAGGAAGGGAAGAAAGAAGAAAGGAAGAAAAGGAAAGGAAAGGGAAAGAAAGGAGGAGAGGAGAGGAAAGGAAGGCCTGGGGCGATGGCTCCATGGTTAAGGGCATTTGCAGCTTAGGCATGTCGGCCTGGGAGGGCCTGAGACTGCTGAAGTTTGACTTTCCAGAACCCACCCATGCCTGTAACTCCATTCTACAGAGGATGGGGGATGGGGGGGCATAGCCTGGAGAATCACTGGGGCACGCTTTCCAAAGTGGCAGCTCTAGGTCGAGGGAGACCCCATCTTAAAGGAGGGCCACACCAGGGCCACCACCTTGTGGGTCTGGCTTATGTGGGTACTGGAGAATTGAACCCTGGGCCTTAGGCACTAGAGGCAAGTGCCTTAACCACTGAGCAATCTCTCCAGCCCCCTCATAAATGCATTTAGGATCTCTTGAGATGAGGTCTCTCATTCAACCTGGAGCTGCCACTCTTGGTCAGTGAGCCCCAGTGAGGTTCATAGTAAAGCAGTTGGCCCTTCTCTGTCTCACATGTGCTCATCTGCCTCTATGGTGTGGTCCTCACCAGATGCTAGCGCCATGACCTGGCTTTCCAAGCCTCCAGAGTTTCCCTTGTTTATAACATTCGTGTTAGCATGGACCAAGACAGTGGATTCCTAGTGCACTTTTAGGAACGTGACATTGATGGTACAGGGGAGGACTTCAAATAGATCACATGCAAGTTGCCTGCTTGGGTTTAAACCTTGCAAACTTTATTTGTTGCCCAGAGAAAGGCACTCACTAGGTCATTACACAGCCACCACATCATTGCAGGAGATGGATTCTTTGGCCCATGTCATGGTTTGATCCAGGTGTCCCCACAAACAAATGAATGCGTTCTCAGTGACTGATCCTGAGATGATGGCAGTTTGGGAATTAGAACCTCACTAGAGCTGTGTTGTTGGGGGCGGGCTTATGGGGTTATAAGCCAGCTTCCCCTTGCCAGTGTTTGGCACACCTTCCTGCTGCTGTTTGCAGTGCTGTGGCAGAGGTGATGTCCAGCCCTCTGCTCATGCCATCGTTTTCCCTGCCAGGATGGAGTCTCCCCTCGAGTCCATAAGCCAAATAAACCCATTCCTCCACAAGCCACTTTTGTTTGGGTTCTTTCTGCGCAGCAACTAGGAAGCTGACCGCAACAGCCCATTTCTTTCTTAAACTTTTTTCTTGACAACTTCCATAAATATAGACGACATCCCATGATCATAGTCCCCTCCCACCACTCTCCCTTTACCCCTTCCCAAGTCCCCCCTCCACTGAATCCTTCCTTCTTTCCAACATGTCTCTATTTTGATGTCATCATTTTCCCCTCCTATTCTGCAGATCTTGTGTAGGTAGCTTTAACCACCATGAGGTCATGAACATCAAGGCCGATTTGGGTCTGGAAGACAGCATTGCAAGCAGTCCTCCCCTTCCTTTGGCTCTTCCTCTCCTTCTGCCATCTCTTCCAAAATGACCCCTGAGCCTTGGAGGATGTCCTGGAGATGTCTCAGTGCTGACCTCTCCACTGTCACTTCTCAGCACTTGGTGAGTTTTGCATCACCCCAGTGGTCACTACTATATGACAAAGAAGCTTCTTTAACCAAAAGTGAGAATAGCATTAATCTAGGGACATAAACACAAGTGTTTATAGGACACTTTGGTGGGCACAATATATCCATTTAGCCTGGCAATAGTAATAATTTCCCCATTAGGATTTATGACATCATCAGCTGTTGGCTTATTTCACAATAAACACAACCGAATGCCTACTATGTGCTAGGCAGGCAAGCAGGCATATCATTGTATCTAGTCTTTACAAACCTTTCACACAGGAATTATCTCCCACAAAGCTCCAAAAAGCTTGGTCAAAGTCTTGCTAGAAATAGTGTCAGAGCAAAAATCTGAGCCCAGGTCTACGTGGTTCCATAACTGCTTTTCTCCTATAACACCCTCCCTCAGGCACAAGAGGGGTGTGTTTTTTTTTCTGATAAAAGGTTGCCCTTCAAGCTGGGCTCTACCAAGGGTCAACAATTTCATTTAGAATCCACCCAGATTTTTTTGCAAATGGCAAAAGTATTTTTCTTTTGTCCCACGGAAGAGTCTATAAACCTTGAACTATTCTCTTTCTTCATTTAATTTTCCTCCTCTTCTCTCTCTCTCTTCCCTCTGAGGATCAGTTGATGTTCACTTGTGTTGCCATCTTGTGTGAAGTGGCACCTCCTCCCAGCCTCTCCCTCCCTCCCTCCCTCCCTCTCTCCCTCCCTGTCTCGTTTCATTCCTCCCTTGCCTGTCAATTGGTTTGAAATCTCACTGATATAACCAGCTCATGTTTGCATATTCCTCCCCATCTGAGTGCCCTGTCATTACAGATTCACTCAGCACCCTGTTCTCTGTCTCCCCTGAGATGGCACTTACGCAAGTCATTGACATGCCAGTGCTAGGGTACAGGGACCCTGAGCAAAAAGCCAGGGCTTAGCAAGGAAGGACCTGAGATTCTGCAGCTAGAGATGTGTTCAGTTTCTTATGAGGCAGATGCCCTTTGAGGAGAAGTGCCTTGAGCACTTGCAGTGAATAATGTAAAGACGGTTAATATCAATAGTGTTTATGCTTGCAAGGCAATTCCTGAAGTACTTGAACTTCTATTAAGTCCTATAGCCTTCCTCCAAGCCGTGAGATGGCTACAATATGTTGGTTTTACTACAGACAAAAGAACATGCATGACACTTCTCTAGAATGATCAGTGAAATGTCGCTGGCTCAGCCACCCAGTTGCAACTGATCCAGCTGAGACTCAAATCCAAGGCTCTGGAAGTTGAGGTCAAATGCTCTTTCTAGATTCTACATTATCAGTGGTACCTGTTTAGAAGGAAAGACTCAAGGGAAATGGGATATAGAATGAACAGAAAGAGGGTGTGGGATGGACTGATTGAATGATTAGCTCATTCATTCACTCCTACATTAAAAAACTTTTTATTGATAGCTTCCATAATAGACAATAAACCATTATGATTCCCTCCCCCTCCCTCATATTTCTTCCCTCTCTCAATTAGTCTCTGATTTGTTTTGGTATCATCATCTTTTCCTCCCATTATGTGTAGGTATTATCAGACACTGTGAAGCCATGAATATCAAGGCCATTTTTTTTTGGTCAGGAAGCTTGCATTGTAAGCAGTCCTCCCCTTCCTTTGGCTCTTACAATCTTTCCACCACCTCTTCCACAATAGACCCTGAGCCTCGGGAAGTGTGATAGAGATGTCCCAGTGCTGAACACTCCACTGTCATTTGTTCTCAGCACTATGGTGTCTTTGTGTTATCCCAGTGGTCACCACCATCTGAGAAAGAGAAGTGTCTTAAGCCAAGAGTGAGAGGAGCATTATTATTTGGGTATTCTTATTTTAAAAAATTGCTTGTAAGGCAGTTTGGTTGTCATAATATATGCATTTAGCCAGACAACAGCAGGCATTACTCCCCTAGGACTTCTGACCTCCCCCACCATAGACTTTTGACTAGGTCTTCAGTACCAGGCATGTATTCCCTCCCATGGAGCAGGCCTCCAGTCCAATTAGAGAGCAGTTGGTTTTCCCCACAATAGATGTGCCATTCTTGCCCCAGTTGGCACATTTGGCCTGGATGGCCATTCTTAAGACTTGCAAGGTCCACTGCTGTTCACCACCGTTGATGACTTCTCTCTCCCATAGGGCTGCATGCAGCCATAGCTTTTTCCAGATTCCTCTCAGC
This sequence comes from Zapus hudsonius, assembly GCA_004024765.1. Taxonomy (NCBI): domain Eukaryota; kingdom Metazoa; phylum Chordata; class Mammalia; order Rodentia; family Dipodidae; genus Zapus; species Zapus hudsonius. Next base: position 10,111 of record PVHP010053230.1, read on the forward strand.
TGGTTAACAGGGAGGAGGTTTCCAGCTATGCTCCAGCTTGATTTCTCAGTGACCTGCAGCCCAAGCATATGTGGTCTTCAGCAATAGGGTCTTATCTCATTCTGGTGGGCAACCAAGAGCCTTGGCAATGGCCTGAAATGTTTTGGGGCCTCAGGAACCTGTTTGTACAACAACTCACCGGAAGGTATCCCATCCCTGGCACTGAAGTTTTTCTAGTACTAACCTATGGCTTTGGATGTGCCATTGTCCAAAGAAGTAGGTTTCCATATGGCTCATTCTAAACCTCTTAAATTTTGACTAACCCTCCTCCCACTCCTCCTTTACTCAGTCCCTTCCCCTGACCCCTCCCTCCCGAGCCATCGCACTCCTAGTAATCTGTTCATTTATTTACATATATTCAATACCCTCTCCTTAAGTCTCCTCCCCCCTTATAATCCCTGTCTAGCTTTCTGCCCTCTACTGCTGACTTTTCCTCCAACTCACGTACAAATCTAAACACTTTTAGGATCCAAATATGAGAGAGAACATGCGGCATTTGACTTTCTGGGCCTGAGTTACCTCACTTAGTATGGTCCTTTCCAGATACATCCATTTCCCTGCAAATTTCATAATTTCATTTTTCTTTACAGCTGAATAATACTCCATTGTATAAATGTACCACATCTTCATTATCCATTCATCAGTTAAGGGAGATCTAGGCCGGTTCCATTTCCTAGCTACTGTAAATAG
>PVHP010053231.1:0-10829 GCA_004024765.1 Zapus hudsonius
TCTCTCTCTGTCTCTTCAAAGAGTGTATGTGGAGAACTAAATCTCAGAGTTCCAGGAATGGATGTAGAAGAAGATATAAAGAAATTGAGGAGATAGTATATCTGATATGTGAGAAAAACAAGAGAGAGAGAAACGGAAGTGTTAGTGTTTCCGGATAAAATAAAGATTGCCTGTGACATCTGAACTTGAGATAAATGCACCAGATATAGTTTATTAAAAACTAGCTCTTGTTTATCTTAAATTCAAACATAGCTGGGTATTGTACTGTGTGTGTCTATGAGAGAGAGAGAGAGAGAAAGAGAGAGAGAAAGAGAAGGAGAGAGAGAGAGATGAGGGATGAGACCCAGGGCCTTACATATCCTAGACAAGTGCTCTTTTATTTTTAAATTTTGAAACAGCGTCACTTCATTGCCAAGTCTGTCTTTGAATTCACTCTGTAGTCAAGGCCGACCTTGAACATGAGGCCCTCTTGTCTTCACCTCCAGAGCAGCTGGGAGGACAGGCATGTGTCACCAAGCCTGGCTGCACTGTGCATTTTCATTTGCCAAGTCTGATCACTCTGTCGACCTCTCTCCTCAAAGGTCACTGTCAGCAGCAGGGGCCCCAAGGGTCTCATGCCAACTTCAAGCCGGCCCAGCTCTCTTCTGGAGAATTCTCTTGATTCAGTCTGCCTACATTCAAACTCAGGACCTGCCTGTACAGCCGCATGGCTTGTGGAACCGGGGTAAATGATTTCACCTTGCTGCTCTCCATTTCTCCTTCTGGAAATTGGGGACTTGAACACAAGCCAGCCTGCCAGGGCCAGGCTAAGGATCAGCTAGATCTGTAAAGGGAGCTCCTTGCACCACCTGCCTTCAGAAAATACTCATTAAATGTACTTTCCATCCTGCTCTCCAGGTAGGGTCACTGGAGCTTCCTTAACTTCCTTTGTGTCTGAATTTCCTGCTGATCATTTTCTTGGAGCTATGAGCCATGTCTGGACACAGGACAGAGAGAGGTGTGAGAACAGGAAAGAGAGCCACCAGGGAGAAACGATCTCCTCTTCCAGGCCTGACCTGGCTTGCTGATCAGCTGTGTAGTGACTGCATTTCCTTCCTTACTGTCCCAAGGGCTGAGTCTATAGGAGGGAAGGAAGGAGTGGACATTTGCTCCTAGACCCTGGCTGACCCTCTCACGTCTCTCCAGGGTAGAAGCGAATGAAGCCTGCTCGTTCTCCAACCTTGGCCACAGCATCTTGGTCTGCATGTTAGTCACAAGGGAGCCATGTCTAGCTTCTCATGAACTCTGCCAGCTAAGGTGGATAAACCTTTTGATAGGCACAGCTCTCAAGGTCAGGAATTCTCAGAAACTGCTGGGCACTGGAACCAGCCCCTGGGCATATATTATTTCTTTCTCTCTAAGTAACCCTGACCCACCACAGGAGCCCTTTGATCTCTCACCTTTTGTTCTCATCTTTCTTCCCAGGCAAACCCAAGATCAGATACTAGGTCCCAGGAGAGGATGGTTCATAGCAATTACACAAAAGTCCATGGCTGGGGCTGGAGAGATGGCTCAGTGGGTAAGAGGCTTGCAAGGGTGAGGACCTGAGTTCCATCTCCATGTGAAAAAGCTGAGATATGGCCACTCATATCTGTAATCCCAGTGCTCAGTGGGTTGGAAAGAAGGGGCTACCTGCAGTTCAGCCAGTTTAATGGAAAAACAGTAGTTCCAGGTTTAGTGAGAGAGCCTACCTCAAGGAAATAAGTCAGAAGAGCGATAGGGGATGAAACACAATGTTCTCTGGTCTCCAGATGCATGTGGATGGAGCATGCAAACCACGCGCACGTGCACACACACACACACACACACACACACACACACACACACACACACACAGAGTTATGGCCATACCACACTAAATGCTTCTGATCTCTACTGCTCTCAGAAGCTAAGCAGGGCTGGGCCTGGCTAGTGTTTGGATGGGAGAAATTGGACAAAAGCTAAGGTACATGGGGTGGGGACTGTGTGAGCTCAGCATTGCCCTGGAGGAGATGCAGAGGCAGGTTCTGGGGGGATCAGAGCCAGCATCTCTAATGGAATGCAACAGTGACCCCCAAAGCACGCTAACTACACTCACTGACTTTCCTCAAACCGTGCTGTTGGCTTTCTTCCTCTTCTTGGCCCAGGCCCAGGCCCTGGAGCAGCAAGCTTTTCCCAGGAGCCATTGCTATTTGTACATCTGATAGCAGGCAGCTAATGGCAAACGTTGGAAAGGAAAAGAAGAAAAGAGGTGCAGAGTGAAAGGAGCAGAAAGGAGGCTTCCTGAACCCTGGTGGGAAAGCAAAAAGCCAAGGGGAAAAAACAAAACCTTTTCTGGTCCTCATCTGGTGGTCTACGCTCATCCTCCAGTATGGAGGGCTGAGTCTTGCTTTGTGGATGGGGCTCAGGGAGATACTGTAGGACAGAGTGCACCTGTGCCCCCTCTGCCTGGGACCACCCATAGTGTTTTCTCTGTGCCTCCCAAGAGAACCCCTTCAACTAGGGGTGTGCTAGTCCCCCACAGTCTCCCCCCACCATCCAGCACACAATGGAGTGAGTTGGAGTGGTTTTGTATCGTAAAGGCCTAACATTCCAAATGAATTCATCCCGTCCTGGGAAGAAGTTCAGACAGTGATGTTCTCATGGCTCAGCTTACCTGGGAACATTTTTGATACACCTCCTGGGACATTTATTTCTGCCAAGAGAAAGGAAGTTGTATACTTTGTTCTATTTTTATCTCTCGGTTGATTTTCCCCCCCAGAAACTCATACAGACAAAAGAAACTGTAGGAATCAGTATCATTGGAAGGAGTGCCAAATACAAACACATAAATATGCCAAATACATGGAACATGAGAGTTAAGTAGGAGATTAGGATGATATGAAATAGAGGGAAAAGTTAGTGAAATGTATGAGATAAATGTGAAAGGTCCTTCTAGACTTAGAAGGAACAAATTACTGAGGCTAGGCCCTGACTTGAGCTTTGAGTTTTCTGGCAGCAAAGATTAAAAAGGGAAGCGCATAGAATCATATGCTTATTATTTCTTAAAAGGAATTAATCAGATGGAATGTATGAGGGGACCCTGAGTAACATCAGGGACAATATCTTCAGTGATCATTTTAAAAAGACTTCCGAGTACTTCTGCAGATGTTGCTTCTGTTGACTTTCTGAGCAGGATGACACCTCTCCCTTAGCTCAGACTAGGCCCAGGATTCTTGGAGCCATGCCAAGGGTTCATGTGCTCCCTGAGGACCCTCACATATGTCTGCTTTGGATCTGCCTCTTCCACTCTCACTTCTGGGTCTCCATCTGTTGCTTTGGCCTCCCCTTCTCCAGTAACTTCTAGAATGTTCAGACAGGGGCTTTATTCGGTTGTCCGTGGGCCTGCTCTAGGCATCTTTGCTAATAGCAAACTCTTTGTGTCTTTCCTCAGTTATATAGTCTGTGATGTCTTCTCTCTTCTGTGTCCTGTCTAATCTCTGGTGGCCCCAATTCAGGCCCAGGATGGGGTTGCTCTCTGTCTTTAATTGTTGTGTGTGTGTGTGTACATGCGTGTTTGTATGTGTGTAGGCATTTGCATTCAATTTATTTAACTGTATTTTCGCATTTGACTTGACAAAAGCATTATATATATACATATATATATATATATATATATATATATATGTATATATATATGGTCAGATTTAGCAGTAAGACTATGTTGTCAGTGGAAGGCCCGGAGATCTACTCCAAGATTAGTTTATTTGTGTCATGACTTCTCCTTCCTCTGAGCTCCAAGGCTGGGGAGAACTCATGAATAGACCTTCAGGGTGGGGCAATATTAATTATCTCTGAGAAGTTAAAAATTGGACCATTACTATGCCTGACATGCAATTAAAAATGACATGCTTTGTATCTCATTTTGGCTTTCACTCTCATACATGTAAATACATAATGCTCCTTAAATGTAAGAAAATCAGGGCTGGGATATAGCTGAGTAGCAGAGACTTGCCAGGCATAGGAAAGGTCCTGGATTCCATCCTCAGCACAGCCCAAAGCACATTACCAATAGACCTGCCTCCCTAGCCCCCTTCATTGGATCTTTATGAACTTTTGAGGGGAAAATGCTTCTCTTCTCTGTCCATTGAGCTGAGAGAGAGTCCCAGCCAGCATGGTTGCCTGTGAGGATCCTATCTGTAAGAGACTTCCTTTGGGAGAGAGTCCCCCAGTGACAGCATGCAGAATTCTTCCCCAGCCCCTTGATTTCTTCCAGTTTAGTTCGAGTGTATTTCCTTTTACAGAATATGTCTAAAGCCCCCAAATCAGAGTTAAGAGGACTCACTATTTTTGGAGATTGGATATTTCGGCCCAAATTATACTTTCTGAATCTATTCTGGGATTCAGCTGAGCTCTGAAGCCCCGACACATGATTACATCAGAATGTTGAAAGAAAATGTTTTCAGAGGCGAAAACCAAACCAAACCAAAGAGCTTTTCCTTTGGATAAATATTAGGGAAGCTAAGCCATGGGGGTGGGGTGGTGGCTTCACATGGATAACCAACATAAGATATGGAAATCTGTTGTTCATCCTCTCTCTCTCTCTCTCTCTCTCTCTCTCTCTCTCTCTCTCTCTCTCTCTCTCTTTGTTGTTTGTTTGTCAAGGTAGAGTCTCACTTTAACCCAGGCTGACCTGGATTCACTATGTAGTCTAAGACTGGCCTTAAACTTATGATGATTCTCTTACCTCTGCCTCCTGAGTACTGGGATTAAAGACATAGGCCACCACACTTGGCTCATCCTCTCTCTTGACTTCATGATTTAAGGTGGATGCATGAGAAGGTTGACAAGCTCTACTGTAGTGTTTTAAGGTAGAATTAACCACTGTGTTTCTGTGTTACTCCAGGGAGAAGATTCTCGACCACCTTAATCACCATGACCTTGGCCCTATTCCCTACCACAGTCAGATTGCCCTGCCCAGGACTGGTCCTAGGATGAGTCAAGCTTGTCTCTCTCTTTTATATGCAGTATTTCCTCATTCTCAACTGTGAGCTTTTTTGTGCTGCTTCTGTTATAGTACTGCCCCTCAGATGGTAGTCTACATTACGTGTCTCCAAGATTCAGATTGAGTCCATTTGGGGTGGGAAGGGTGGCCGTGTGTGTTTGAAAGCACCTAGGCTGTTCTGAATAGGTTGTGTGATAACTCCTAGGAGATTCTAGGTCCTGTGAAGCTGACCATCAATATAAACCATACAGGCTATTTGTAAGGTATCTCTTCACATGGAAATGTGAGTTTGACATTATTGAGAAAAGTCAGAAGGTAATGTAGGAACACGATTCGAGGCATCTTTATGGACTCTCTCAAATACTTAACACAGGCTCTCATTGGGAAAAAAAAGGCTGCCTGCACACTCAGAAGTATAAATTTTGTAGTTCATGAGTAAGTTTTCTGCTGAGATGAGCTGACATCCTAAAAGTAGTTATTTTGTCAGGACTGATGATAACTCGGAATATGCATCAGCATAAGAAATACTACGGGTGTCGCAACCTAATCCCCTGAGGACGTCTGCTTTGTTATTAAGATCAGTTTATTATTAAACAATTGAGTTTATGACCTTGAATAAATTATTATTCATCTATTCAACACTCATTCCAGGAGCATCCATCTTACCCATGTGCAAAGCACTGCTCTGTATTCTGGGGCTTAGTGGAAAAACTCATCAAGTCTTTGGAAGAAGTTAGTAACTATGATGGTTAATCTCAGTTATCGACTTGTCAGGATGTAGAGACAGAGCTCTGGACACGGATGTGAGGATGTGCTTTAGCTGGGGATGGAAGACATCCTGAATGTGCACGGTGCCATCTCATGGGTTGGGGTCCCAGAACGAACAAAAGGAGAAAGCAAGTCGAGCACTGGTCTTCATCTCTCTCTGCTTCCCAGCTGAGGATGCAATGTGACCACTGCTTCATATGCTTCAGTCATGCTTTGACCACCATTATGACCTTCGTTCATCTGAACTGCAAGTCAAATAAGCTCCTCCCCTTCCGTTACATCTGTCAGGCATTTGGTCCCAGCGTTGAAAACAGTAACGAATACAGTTAATATGTGACCAGTGAGGGAAGATAAGAAAACACAATCCACACGTATGGTTTGCTCACTTTTAAATTTGAGAACAAAGATTCATGTCTTGATTTCTTCTTTATTGTTTTATGTACATGGGATAATATTGCCCTTTAAAGTTCACTGATGAATCAATACAAATATATGAAAGTAGACTGTTTTCAACATATGATCATAGAAACGCTTGGATTACACAGGCTCATGCCTCTAGAGCAATTCATAAGAGGCCTGTTTTCAAAGCACTTAACTAACCAGAAGCCTGCGAAGAACACTTGGTTGATTTTGTGACCAAATCTGGAATATGGCAGATTGAGCTATGCCCAGGGAGGTCTTTGTCCAAGCTTCCCTGGAGAAGAGAAGCCTGCTAAATAAGCTGGACTGATATTGCTGGTCTTAAGCTGTCTAGAAGGAATGCCTGCATCATACCAGATCATACCAGACTACGACTTCAGAATGCTCCACTTAACTATAAAGACAGTCACCTCAAAGTGCAGGCATGCCTCAGGAATGTGGACCCAACTCTCAAGGAGTTCAAATACTACTCTTCTTGAGAAACTTTTCTCTTATCGAAGCTTTGGAACAAAAGAAAATAAAATTCAATGCAATTCAGCCACTTCTTTCTCTTTCTTGTGCCACACCATGAAACAGAAGAGCTAGCTGGATTTGTTAAGCAAGCTTGGGGCCAGCTGGTGTATGTTGGAAATTATATTATTTGGGGACTGTTCTCAGTGCTGGTTGCTCAGGGGAGTCACTGGAGGGATTTAAATACCGATGCCTCCCCTCCTCTGCAAGGGGTCCCATGGCCTGGAGTGTAGCCCAGGCACTGCAAGTTTTTACGGCTTCTCAGATCTTGTCAATGCAAAGCAGAGGTTGAAAAGCATACTTTGGTGCTATGGGACAGGGAGTGTGAAGAGACCACTGCATAGTTTTATCCTCAGTCCCATGGTTATCAGCTAGAGCAGGATGTAGAAACCCTGGTAATCCTGACCACTGGGACTGAGATTCTGTGTGTGTGTGTGTGTGTGTGTGTGTGTGTGTGTGTGTGTGTGTGTGTGTATTCATGCCTGTGAATGTGTAGGCCAGAGGTTGGTATCTAAATCTAGAGTTCACAATTAGGCTTGGCTGGTTAGCCGGTGGTGCCCAGAATTCCCAGTCATCACCTCCCCCGTGCTGGGATTAAAGGCGTATTCATTTTCTGTTCACACTGCACAGGAAGCATTTGACCCACTGAGCCATCGCCCCAGCCTCCTGAACTGAGACTTCCCATCCACTTTCCACATCAGTGTGACACTGAGCACAGGAATGGACCTGGCCAAAGCAGTCTGTCATTCTCAACACAAGCGTGTTTATCCCAAGATGGGGAGTCGTTGGTTTCATGTGATGTAGGCTATTATAAGAAATCAAATTAATTTTGGTTGACCAAATTTAAGACACTTAAAATTTCACCTAGGGCTGGAGAGATGGCTCAGCGGTTAAGGCACTTGCTTCCAGTGCCCAAGGCCCCAGGTTCAATTCCCCAGGACCCACATAAGCCAGACCCACAAGGTGGTGGCCCTTGTGTGCTCTCTCTCTCTGTATCTCTCTGCTTGAAAATGAATAAATAAAATATTTAAAAAATTTTTCACCTAAATATTATTACCAACCAACATGGGGAGGTGACTTTCAATGCATTCTGTGCACCAGAGAATTGGAGCCCCTGAGGGCGCAGGCTCTCGTATTCCAGAGAGTCATATATATATATATATATATATATATATATATATATATATATATATATATATAGCTGAACAACACTATTCATGGGGTGGGGGGGCTGGATAATAATACGTGTGAGTACCCCGATCTGTCTGAACAGTTCTCCGCTGTCTGCTTCCAATGGTAATAAATACCTGCTAAAAGCTGTCTGCTGTACGTGTTTTTGGTTATGTCTCACACTTCCCTGCATGAATACATTCAGAATATAAGCACCATACACGCGACTATAGAGACACTGTTGTATTCTGGATTCTTAATTTATACAGCTCAGCAGCTGTGATAATGTAATGGTTTGCAAAATAATAGACTGGCAATACGTCAACCTGGAATAACACACCAAATAATGAATGATGTGGGAGCAAGGAGGTTTAATTTATGCTGTGTTAAAAATACCACCGCAGAAATGTCACCCCACACCATTTCACTCTTTCCAAGAGCCAAGCCCTTTCACCTCAAATATTCAAATAATCGAGGAAATGAGAATGCATTCTTGTTTCGTGTTTGTCCCCCTCAATAAAACCAAGTTTTTAAGTTTTTAAACTACTTTGTGTAAAGACGTTTCATTTGTGACTGGCTAGGTGTCTGTTCCATTTAAAGGGATACAGTATATGAAGTGCTCAGAACCTGCACTGAGGCATCTTTTGGGGTGAGAAGAAATACACTTTGCTTTGGTTACTTGGACAGAGAATTCGGACAGTAGCCACCTTACAGGTTTGACCTTAAGTTCAGCTCACAAGCTCAAACAATGTGAGGGGGGCCAAATCAAATGTTATGCTTGCTTCATTTTTCCTTGACCTCTGTAGTAAACACACCTGCTTTTGAAAAGAGCATGAAGAAGGTGATTTTAGGCTGAAGTAGACTTAGCTGATATCTTTGCGCATGGAGCATTTAACACTGTGTTTTCCGTGGCTCTTACAAGATGTGGGGAGTCCATGCGAAAGTATCTCCAGGAAAGACTACTTCTTTCGGCTTTCTCAGGGCCTCTTCAGGCAATAGGGGTGACTAAGTTTCAAAGGTGTCATCAGTTATTAAAAATAAAAAGCAAAATGTTCCACACAAAGATGGGTACCTGAAGGAGGTAGCCATGGTTACTGAGTGTATATGATTGCCATGTGGTCTGTGAGGCCCTGACCCGTGACAATCCTTCACAACCAACCTCAAGGGATAGATGAGTAAAATGGAACTGAGGAAGTCTGAGGCACGTGGCTAATGTCACATAAATAGTCACTAGTGATGCTGTTGGTTCTTGGGACTTTCCACCCCTCTGGCTTGCCATTATATCATAAATGACTATATTTCTTCTTTGTGCCAAAATTCTAGCCCAATTTGTTTTACCCATTCATTATGACTTCATTTCTCCCTTGCGATGTAGTCATTCCCACTGTTCCAAACATAGTAGCTTCTATTTTTTCTCCTTTTTTGAATGTGTATACTTATGTGGTCTGAATGCATGTGTGTTCTTATGTATATCTACATGTGTGCATGGGAACGTGTGTGTGTGGACCAGAGGTTGTGCCAGCCATCATTCTCAATCTTCCTTCACCTTACATGATCCAATTGTTGTATCCAATGTATTGATCCAATTATTGATCCAATGTATCCAATGATTGATCTTTATTATCAATCATTGGATACATTGTATGATTAATCTTGTGATGGTACCTCCATTTCCCTCCTCCCTGTCCCTTACCCACTGGGCCCTCCTCGGTGGGTATACTGGGTAGGGAGTTATGAATTGCACAAGAGGTAGCCAGTTTTCCTCCTGCTTTATTTCATCTCACTTTTTGAGACAGGGTCTCTTACTAAACTTGGTGTTCACCTTTTGGCTCATTTAGCAAGCTCCGGGGAATTCGCCCCTCTTTGTTTCCGAAGTGCTGAGATCACAAAGCCCACGTGCACCACCAGGCCTGGCTTTTACATGGGTGCTGGAGATCAGGACACAGGTCTCATGCTTCTGACTGCGCCATCTCCCCAGCCTGGTACCTTAGACCTCTCCTGCTTGTCTCTACTCTGCTTAGTCCTGTGATGGGTGCCTAAGATTCTGTGAAAAATTATGATCAGAAACACAGCTTGGCTACCATGTTGAGTGTCTCTATAATCAGAATTAGAGGGAGCCCAAATGCATCCCAAAAAGCGGTAACTCCTATCTCTCCACTTCCCTCTTGTCTCTCTATTTCCCTCCCATCACTCAGTTTCTTCCTGTCTCCTCACTTCCCTCCTGTTGCTCCACTTCCCTCCTGTCCTCCACTGTCTTCCCATCTCCCCACTTCCCTCCTGTCTTTTTACTTTTTCAACAGGACTCCTGGCCATTGGGCAAACAGAAGAAGCAATTGTTGAATCCTGGATACTGATGGACACAGGAGAGGCCGTGAAATCATATTATGCTCTTGTTCTCAGCAAGTCATTTTTTATATGAAGTCCTGGTGACAAGTTACTGGCATATCACATAGCCAGCAGAGTAAAGGTCATGAAGCTCAGTGTCAAGGACTGGCAATGCCAGGCAGTTCTGCCATATCCTAGGCTGTTTCTGGAGAGAAGTTTCCCTGCCCACATAACACAAGGGTAACAGGCCTCATGCTCTGTCTCATTGGTACCTCCAGGGGGTCAAGATTGCTCCTGGGTCTGAAGTGCTCTGGAGTAAAAGCCTTTTAGAAACGGGATGCCTTCCTGTGGGGAAGGACTGTGGGATCATAGCTACTCAAACATCTGTCACCTTCAACACTGCCGCTGTTGCTGGCATGGAAAGAGCTGTAGTTGCTTTGAATTTGAGGAGTCCCAGGGAAGAGGGCCAGTTCTCAGGGTCTGAAGCTGTTCTTACCTTTCCTGCCCTGGGTTTATACAAATATATGACTGTAATTCTGAGGACTGTCACAGAACCACTCATAGTGTAGAACATCCAATTGGGTTTGACAGGCCACCATATATTCCAATTAGATTGAACCTCACTGTAGTGGAG